>JALLOV010000089.1:0-14418 GCA_036939655.1 Thalassiosira allenii | reverse complement strand
TAAGCCATATTATGAACCTACAACGATTTGCCCCCCCCCCCCCTCATCAGGGGACCCCCCACTTCCAGCCCAGCCTAGGTTAGAGAACTACCCCCTCTTGGGTCTCAAAGCCAGGGGCTCGTTAGCATAGGTGCCGGTAGAGGGAACAGCTCCTATCTCAGGTCAGTCTGGCTGGAAATATATTCCCCAGGGGAGAACAATTCGAGTTGTAGGCCATGTAGGTAGCACTTGTTATTTGAAAATGAAAAACAGATCTATGTATGAGTATTGGGTGTGAGCCATGAAAGCTGCAAGACATTGATCTTTTGCAGTCTTGCCGTGGTGGTGCAGGCTGCAGGCGCTCGTACCAGGCTGCCAGAACTTGGCAACTTCAGCGTTGGAGGAACAGATACAGGCGGAACTCCTGCCTTGTCCTCTCCCAGCCCGCCTACATGTCATTTCTTCAGCAGATTTTAGTGTCAGAAACCCCCTTGCAATGGACGTGATATCAAGTGGCTCAAAATTAGAGCCCATCCAGTTGAGGCGGGAAGATCCATTCGAAGCACGACAACAGACAGAGGGCCGTATATGGTTTGCGAAATCTTGAAGGACAAATAATTTTTAGACTTCACGATGAGGTGCTGGTACTTGTTTATGGTCCTTTGATTTTCAATGCTTCAAACGCGTGACTGGCAAAGTTCAGGTTCAGGCCCGATCTTTCTGACCAAAGAGAAATCAAATGAATATCTTCAGTTTTGCATGTTCATGTTGAATTTTGGACAAGACGCAAGACCACATCCACTGTGCAGCAGAAACCTGGTAGTACTAGTTGTTGCAGCAATACAATTGATCACTTGCTGGCATCTTGGTTGGCGATGAAAACGAATAGCCGGACAAATCTAGGTTGGTGCAGCACTTGAGAATGAAGTTTGTTGACCTCAATCCGTTCCACAATGAAGACTGTAAGACCAAATACCTAATGATCTGTTTTTGTTGGGAAATGGTGATTTTACACTATGTAGACTTCCGCATATCGATCGAAAGTGATCTCATCTTTCGAATGGTGGCAGCATTGTGGCAGAGATCTATTACGATTGTGTGTGCCAAAAAGGCATCAAAGATGGGACGTTGTGAGGAATCTGTGCCGATCAGCCGACTGTCGTACGGAGTAACTTAGAGTACAAATCTAAAGAGGAAGAGATACATTCCCAATTTTGCATAAAATATTGTAGATGGATTTTTTCATTGTGCGCGTTTTATCTTGGCCGTTCCAGCCAGAAATCAGATCATCATCATCAGGAATCAGGACTTTGGCTTTGGTCTTACAGTAGTCTTAATTAAATGCACTCGCCAAAAAACGACGACAATACGTACAAGAATCGAAACTGATACTGCATCGTTGGTGTCATTTTTGGCGAATGTATTTAATTTACAATTTGTTATGGCATGGGAAAATGTAGACGAATCTCTTTCCATCTGATATGCATATGCATGCCACTGTGTGCCACAGGAGGGGGCTGGAGTTGATGGCCGTTTTGGTTTTGAGGAGGGAGCCTAATTGTAATTGCAGGGCTCAAATGCCATGCTGAGGCGTAAAACTAGGCCGTTAATTCCTTTCTATTCCTTTTTGAGTCATGAGGGTCCGAAGGAAGGAATTCCTGGAAATTCCCAGGAATCGGAGGAATTCCTCTATGACCTAAAGGAATATTGATCATGTCTAAATTAGCAAGTTAATCAAAGTGTACATTTTGAGCCTGATATGCATTCCTCTCCATCCAATGGGACCCCAACACCCCATACATGGTCTTCAATCAAGTTAGAATGGCAGTGGGTGTCATATAGGTACGTAAATGATGTTGTGGCAACCGAAGATTCCTCTGCTGTTCCTTTTCTGGTTCCTCTCGACATTGGTCAAAAAGGAAGGAATGGAAGGAATTCCTCAGGAACTCCTGAGGAATAACAGCCTAGAGCGTAAGCAGAGGTCCATTAAAGATATAAGAGAGCTACTAAGTGAGGTCGTGGTCTCAGCAACTAGGCATAAACCGTGCGCGAAAAGTTAGATCCAACTTGGCCAGTCGATTATTTTTCTTAGATTAAGCTAATTGGTGCTAATACATGCTGCTTGATGGTGGCTGACAACAACGAGGACGAAGTTAACAATCCGATCGGAATGGGTCTCGAGAATGCACTGTGTTTGTGGCAGCGACGCATCCGGTCCATTTGCCTCGCAATACCAGACAATCGGGCCTCGTCGAGCTTGGTCCTTCGTCAGTCACAATGTTTCGAAGTAAGGAAGATAAGGCGGCGAGTCCAGCCACCATCCATCGTAAAAAAATGAAAATCGACTTGCCAGTTGGCCACCGGCCACCTCTCTATGGCTGCTAAAGTGCAGAAAAGAGGACAGTCTTGGCATGCCAAGCGGCCAATGACATTTGCGAGCTTTCACTAAAAAAACAACAACACATTGAGATTGGAAGTCCCAAACCAGACATTTTGAAAAAGTCTCCCGGGGCGTATGGAGATAAGGCAGTACTCCTTTGAAATCCGCTGCAATCCGCTGCAGCCGCATCAACATCTGCGGCAGCAGTTCCATGATCTCCTTCTCTTTGCTCACGTTGGCCTTCTCAGAGTCCAGCACTTACCATGATTCCACTCGAGACCCTCTTCGCGAGAATGGGGTTGATTATCCAAGAAATTACGAAATTGACTTCTTGGACCCTGAAGTGATTGTTCCCGAGACAGCAGCACCAGTTGGGAATTTCTGTGATTTGTGATCCGTCAGATCTCGTGCATACAGAATCACCTCTTAATTGAACATTGTTGCCATGGAGCAGATGAGCTGCAACCCAAAACGAGTGGAATGGTCACTCTCGATTTTTTTGTATGCATCGCACTCTCACTTGCATTCTGGCATGGGTTGGCACCCAGCATGAGAAAGACCAGCGAACGTGGCGGTCCATCCTCATGCTGACACGGCTGCCTTGAACCCGACCTTGTTCTTCGAATCCCGAATCCCATCATTGGCCTCAGCCAACTGGGGAATAAGTTGTTGTGACCCCCTATGCTGGATTTTTTTGCTGGAGTTTGGATTGCTGAACCTTGGGCGGGGAGCAGGCAGGCCAGGGTAGATATTGTGGTAGCTCTGCTTTGGAATAAAATCGTTGTCTAATCAAAAATCGATCAAATCTATGTAGCTTGGACAGAGACAGAAACAGCGCGGCGCGTTCATTCAGATCAGGTGCTGCACACGGTGCAACTGCTTTGCAAGATCTTTGCGCATGCACCATGACGCCGGGCGGGTCATCTTCTCTGCCCCACGACGGCGCCGACGGCGATGGCAGTGCAATTGGGTTGGCTTTGTCTCACAACAACGCTCTTCTCCATTAAGTCTGGTGCGCGGCGAAGCTGATGCGGTCCTTCCATCCGTCCTGAAAGGTCTCGGCATTGCAGGGCTGCACATCTGATCTGCATCGGATGGACAACCAGACGACGATCGAGATTCCCCTGCGATCGTCCTGCCTTCATTATTTTCGAGATTAGCCACCACCAGACCATATCTTTTGCCATTACAGGCGCAATCATCGCCATCGGTAGTACGGCGAGATGAACAACAGCGACACGTCCCACTCGTCCGGGGCGGGCGGGTCCAGCCAGCACCGCCGGTCGATGACCGACCAGGAGGAGAAGGAGCGGAGGGCGTCGATCCAGGCGATCATGCGAGATCCCAAGCTGACGCCGCAGGAGAGGCGACGGTCGATCCAATCCCTCATGGACGGAAGACGGCGGTCCTCGGTCGGCCCTCCTACGACCGCCAACGGCGACGGCCGCGCGTCCGGCGCCGGGGTGGGGATGGCGGCCGCCGCGGCCATGGCGGCCGCGGACTTCTTGGATTCCTCCGACGAGGACGACGACGAGGGGATGGACCACGACGACATGAACGGCTCGAATCAGAAGATGGGGAGCTCCGACGGCAGCAACATAACCAACAGCAGCGGCAACAAGAGAGAAGCCAAGAAGCGATCGTCGTTCATCTTCAAGCGGGGCTCGTCCAACCTCACCTCCGGCGAGAAATCCGGCAAGAGACGGCCAAGCCTGAGGGAGAGCTTCACCATGGGCTTCTCCAAGATGGGGGTGGGAGGATCGAAGAGCGGCAATTCCAACATGGACAAGACCGACCTGGCCAAGTCGGCCACGGCGACCATGATGTCCGCACCCTCGGAGCCCAACGCCCTCTCTAGAAAGCTCGAGAAGGGCCGTCCGCCCTGCGGCCATTATCAAAGGAATTGTTCCATAGTCTCGCCTTGCTGCGGTTTGGTCTTCGGGTGTCGGATCTGCCACGATGATTGCGAGGTATTGCCCCCTCCGTTCCTGCTGTCGGGGGGACATTCGCCGTTCGCCGCCGATCTGGGTGCGTCCGGCACGGCCGGGGCGGGAGGGGGCGGACTCCACACCACCTCGGACGATTTCTTCGCCTCCGGCACGGGGGGAGGGTCCTCGTCCATGGCCTTCGCGGCGTCCGCGGCTGCGGCGTCGTCACCAGGCGGTGCCCCCAGGAAGGCGCCGATGCTGTCGCACCGGAGCGCGTCGATGCCGACGAACTTCAACGAGGAGGAGTCCCACCACGAGATAGATCGGTTCCTAATAGCCGAGATCATTTGTCGGGAGTGCTTCACGAGACAATCTAGCAAAACGTGAGTGGTGCTCTTGGCCTTTGCTGGCCTACATGAATTATTTTTGCTCGCCCTAAAACACTGACACATCTTGTGCTCAACTTTCAATACTCAAACAAATATCGTGAATATTGATGTATATTTGAATTACTCTCGTGCATGTATGCGGGATATCCTATGGTGCAGAAACAACTGCATCAACTGCGGCATCCAATTCGGGACATATCACTGCTCGATATGTAACCTTTGGATGTCTGCCGACGAGGACCCGTATCACTGCTTAAAGTGCGGGTTCTGCCGCGTAGGTGGACGGGAAAATTTCACCCACTGCGACGACTGCGGCATGTGCATAGACGCCCTACTCTTCGAAGATCACAACTGCAAGTCTGGGAAGTACATGTCCAACTGCCCGGTGTGCCAGGAGGACCTGTTCTCTAGCCGGATGGCCAGCCACGAGATGCCCTGCGGACACGCAATACACTGGCACTGCTTTAGAGAGCTGACGTCGCACGATACCAGGTGTCCGGTATGCAAAAAGACGGCCGAGACGCACGATCAGATGGAGCAGACGTGGAACGCGATGGCCATGGGGATTGCGCTGCAGCCGGTCCCGGCCGACATGGCGCGCGTCGTGGACATACTGTGCAACGACTGCGAGGGGAAGAGCGTCAACCAGCGGTGGCACTTCCTGGGGGTGCAGTGCCAGCGGTGCACGAGCTTCAACACCACCGTGGAACGGACGGTGCTGGTGGGGCAGGAGGCGGCCGACTTCCTGGGACCGCCGGGCGACGTGGCCGCGCAGGCGCAGTGGGCTTCGGGGGTGGCGGACCAGAACGTGCTGGCTGCGCTCATGGGCGGCGGGGCCGCGGCGTCGATGGCGCCGAATGGGGAGGGCATGGACACCGAGGCGCTGAATCAGAGCGTAGCCGCGGAGGTCATGGGAATAATGAACAGATCCAATCAACCGTTTCAGAATGGAAGCATAGAAGAGGGCGACGAGATGATGGATCAGAGCTGAGCTGAATAGCCTTGAATGAGCTTGGGCCAGCACGGGTACCACTACTTTCAGAAAAGTGATGCGGGTACAATTCACAAGTCAGATTATCGATGAACGATACAAGAATGGTGGTCGAAGAGTTGGACATCGGTGATATTTCTTGACCAGAAAAGGGGAATGAAAGGTCATCTGTATATGTGAAGCTGGTTTTTGTGCTACAAAAATATCTTGGTCGATGAAAACGCTTTTCAGCTAAAGGGAGACTTGAGAGAGAGAGAGAGATAAATAAGTCTGCGTGGTCTTAGCGGTGCTTCAATACAAACAAGACGTTTATTATTTATTCTTCTCAATACAAGGCAAAGGGTTGCTGAGACAGTGTATTGCCATCCTTACACCGCTACAGCTGATAGTCGCAAACTAAATGGCACTTCTTTCACAAGACATCTTGATTCAAACAAGAAGGTCATTAACATTCATGGGCATTTCAGGAATCTCAGTCTGGTAGAACATCTCGATATCGCGAAGGTAGCGAACATCACGCTCGGTCACGAAGTTGATGGCCACGCCCTTGCGCCCGAAACGACCAGACCTGCCGATACGATGGATATAGTTCTCGCGGTTCATAGGTAGGTCGAAATTGATCACGAGGGACACCTGCTGCACGTCGATACCACGGGCGAGGAGATCGGTCGTGATGAGGACGCGGGACGACCCGGACCTGAACTCGCGCATCACAAGATTGCGCTCCTCTTGGTCCATCTGCAAAACGTTATGAGAAAAATAAAGTTCAGAAGATGCGAGATCAGGGGCAAAAAAAACAAGATAGGCATAGAAAGATACAAACAACGCACCTCGCCATGAAGGCAAGAGACGGTGAAGTCTCGACCTTCCATCTGCTCCTGGAGCCACTCGACCTTGTAGCGAGTGTTGCAAAAGATGACAGCCTTCGCAATAGTCAGAGTTCCGTACAGGTCGCCTGGAGAGAGAAATGGAGTCAGTCAGATGAAGTTTCTTCAAGTCAGCTTCAAGCGATGAAGACACTATCATACTTACAAAGAGTATCCAGCTTCCACTCCTCTCTATCCACAGCAATGTAAAACTGCTTGATACCTTCGAGTGTGAGTTCGTCCTTCTTGACTAGAATTCTGGTTGGGTCACGCATGAACCGTTCCGTCATCTCCAATACTTCAAGTGGCATTGTAGCGCTGAAGAGGCAGACCTGGGTCGAATCAGGGAGGTATTGGAATACATCGTACACCTGATCTTTGAATCCGAAAGATAGCATTTCATCTGCCTCGTCCAAGACAAAGATTCGCAAGCTGTCCAGCTTCAGGCAATTGCGCCTGATCATGTCATGAACACGCCCTGGAGTACCGATCACAACGTGGACTCCTCCCTGAAGGGTACGAATGCTCTCGCGGACAGCGGTGCCTCCGGTGCAAGCATGCACCTTGATGCCCATGTAGTCACTGAGAGCGGCTACTACGTCGTGAGTTTGCTTGGCTAACTCACGATTCGGTGCAAGGATGAGGGTCTGACATTCTTGGAGGCTAGGATCAATCGCAGCAAGGGCTCCGATGCTGAACGTTCCTGTTTTACCCGTCCCTGACTGGGCCTGCGCGATAAGGTCTCGTCCTTGTTTGAGAGGGATGATAGCCCTCTGCTGGATCGCCGAAGGCTTTTCAAAGCCCAGGGCGTATATCCCTCTAAGCAACTTCTCTGGGAGTCTCATGTCGTCGAACGAGTCGATGGCCACATCCCAGTTGGAGTCGATGGCGGCATCATTGGTGCCGCCAGGGGTGGCGTTGCCGCCATTGGTAGTGTTTACCTGAGGTTGTTCACTTACAGAATATCAAAAGCCAGGGTTAGAACATACGAGAGCAACAACGGAGTCTAAGCAAAGAGTGAAATTAACACAATGAAGATGCCAGGATGACGAGCGAATATTAACATACCTGGTTTGTTTCTCTTTTCCTTCGGCGCTCATTGAATGTCGAAGTCAAAGAAAGGGTTAGATTTGGTTTTGATTGCTGTTTGATTGATTGCTTATCCTTTTGATTTATGGCAGATTGTCTGGATGTCAGAGATGAGATGTTCAAGTGAAAGTCCCTCGTCTCGCATCATAAATCGTGCGCGGATACCAAGCCAATGAGCTCCAGGGGTGCACGTCAGGTGCAAGGTGCACGGCTCGATGGCTTATTATTCTGAGGATACCTCTAGAGGTACGAGGTGGGGTGCACGTCATGTGAAAGGAGGCTCTCTGCCTTTGTACGTAGGAATTAATAACCAATGTAGCGGGAGCACCTCTAAGTCTCCCTCTCCCTGTCCTCGCCGCGCCGCGGCCGCGGACGGACGCAACCACCCTCTCACCCTCTCAACGACGACGACAGAACCAGAATACCAATCTCCTCCTCGCTACCGCCTACTCCGACCTGCCCCATCTCTGTCTCTGTCCTCGTTGCACCCTTTGGTCTCACCTTCCCCGCTGCTCCTCATCCACATCACGTCGTCTACATCACATCACTGAAGACAAAGCAATTGAGAATATCGACCATAGCGCAGTTGCCAGAGCACCTTGGAACGTAACATGAGACGGAGGCGCTCTTCGGGAGCATCCGGCCTAGAGAACGATCGCGTCGGCGGTCGCTGCCCTAGTGTAAACGTGAACATTCACGACGGTAATGTCGGCAGCAGTGAAATGGAAGAGAAAAAGAGCAGGACAATGGGAGCTACTGTCACAGCTTTGACAGACTATCGACGCTTCTATTTTCTGCATTCGGCGTTGGTGCTGTTGGTATTGGTAACGGGTATTATTCACAACGGTGGCAACAGAAAATATATTCCCGTGAACCCGAAGGAGATTTCCAAGCTGGTATCAAGCCAAGCACCCTACGTTTCGTCGGAAATGGGATCGTGTCGAAAAGCCTACGTCAATGTGCACTCCTCGGCCATCGAAGAAGATGGGGCGGCGTACTGCTGCCCTGGCTCCGATTACAGCAGCAGCTTTAGGAGAGAGAATTGGTACCAATCAAATCTGTGCCATCCTCGAATGTCGCTCATGGGAGTGCCCACGCAACAACTGCCGTTTGCCAGACGGTTGACACGTTTACTGGAGGCATGGGGGTTGCCGCTACTGCCAATAATCATTCGCTTGATGTATCAGTTGGTCGCATTGGGATACTCCTTCTTGGCAACACATTCGAAGCGCCAAAAAAAGCGGGAAACTGTTCCAATCCAACGAGAAGCAACATCCTTTTCAACATCCCATCCTGCTTCATCCTCGTCTTCTTCATCACTCTCTTCAAATGCACAATCAGCTGCATTATTGGACAAATGTGATGATGGCACTGCCTTGGAAGCAACTGCACAACCAAATGCTACAAGCCTTGATTCTGTCAGGACGACTCTGCAGCGCTTTCTGTTCTACTTCCTCTTGCTGAATTTCCGTGGCTGGGGACTGTACATCGGGGCCAATGCTTTGGAAGACTACGTCATACTACCCTGGCTCACAGGGAATACCGTCGTGTCTCCATTGCGTACGAATTCGATGAGCGACGTGGAGCACGACCTGCAATTCAGCGGCAACGAGCCGCAATGTTGGTACAAAGATGTGCTGAAAGCGCATCACAAGTCGGCAATGGAAAATGACGGGCATTCGGACTGCTACGGGCGGCCCTTCGACTTCTCTGATCACGTTGTTCTGTTCTTGGCGCATTACTTGCCAATATTTGTGATGGAGATGCTGGTTTGTTACCACTCTCCCTTTTGGGGTGCTACGGAGAGATCGGGCACGAAACAGAGACAGGCGTCAGGTGTGATTTGGAAGGTCATCCATGCTACTATGTTTCTATATCTGCATCTGATCGTGTTGCAGGCACTCTACCAGACTACGGTCTACTTCCATACTCCTGGCGAGATTCTGGTTGGGTATGTTGTGAGCCTGACGATACAGGTGCCTGTTGCTTATTTGGTGTGCTCGGAGAGGCCGATACGGTTGAGGAAGATCCTTGGCTTGCCTAGCAGTAATAGAGGACCTATGGATGAAAAGGGTGATTGATAACGTGCAATAAAAATGGTCAGTAATAATTTCTATGTTCTGAAAAGGGTCGCTTCATGTGACTGCGACGGCATGCGGTCGCATATCTATTCACACAGTTCACACTTTCCTGTGATTAATGACCCAGCCAATTCTTCGGATCAACTTCAATTCATCTCGCCCAAAGTCCTATAAGCCTCGTCGATGTCACTCTCAAGGTCAATCCACTTGCTGTTTCCCTCTGGAATCCCTTTCGCTCTGAGCGCCTGCTCTGCACTTTCCACGACACGCATCATGCCATCAGCTTCAAGCAGTCCCAGCTGAGTTGCTTTTGCTGCTGCCCCAACATACGTGCGGAAAAACACCAGCGGTCGCCCATTGATAAGCTTTGGATGCGGTATCGGGAGACCAAATGGAGGGTACGATGATGGTGGATCTGACGAAACGACGTGCAAAAACACGGCCTGTACTACCTCGGCATATTCTCTGAGCATTGTTTCGCCTGCTTCTTGGTCCAGCTCTCCAGTGTCACCCACGTAAACGTACTTCTCATGCAGCGTTGGATAACAATTGATGAGTAAGTCAACATTTGACAGAAAGAAAAGAGATCACCATATCGCATTTCCTTGTATGATGAAGTGGCAACAAAACGTACCTGCATTATTTGTCCTGTTGGATCTTGCTCGAGCAATCTCTCAAAGTTGTTGAACTTTCTCAATCCTTTCTTGTACTGGATGATCCATTCTGAAACACTTCCATACAGCACCGGTCCAACACCCCATTCCTTTGTTGGGTTTATCTTCGATGATTCGCCTGTCCTGCGAAAAGCCTGTGCTAGTTTGGATTCGTCTTTGATTTCTAACGCTGCTTTGAACTCTTCGGCCCGAGCGGTTAGGACAGCGACCTTCGGTGGTGATAGCTGTAGATCTGACTTGGGATTGTATTCATCGTGATATCGCTGGTTCATGGTAACTGAATATGAAGCCAACTCCCACATGAACTGGAAGACACCTGGGTAAAAATCTCCTCGATCATACTGCACATCGATACCGCCAAGAGTTACACCGGCCACTGCAAAAAGGGGATGTGAGAGTGACTCATTGCAAATCATCACAGGCATGAATATTTAGGACATCCTTGCTTACGCTGGACACCTCCACTCGATTTGAGAGTGTCGTCAATATCGCTGACGACTTGGGTGAGTGGATATGCAAGCGGCGGGTGTTCCTTCTGATCAGGGATTGCAGCGTCGGCGGCTTCCGCCATGACCATGGCGGTGGCCGATGAATGGCGACCACAAATCGAAGCCGTCGGGGACCGAATGTTCCCAAAAGCCGCTGCTCTATAAAGAAGACATGTGGGAAGTAGGAAATAAAACGCCGTCATAGTGCCGCGTGGCTTTGCTTCCTCCATGAGCTCGGGCTCGCAGGGGGTGCCGCAGAGTGAGAATGCATCACGAGGCGAGGTCGAGGTCACAGGTCAAGGTCAAGATGTCAGGCGGACGCGCGCAACATACTACAGATTCCTATGTTGGATTTTGCGGATCTCCAGTGGGGGGCGTGGTCGGCGCAACAGTCGGGTCGTCGCCGCAGGTGGTCGGTGGAGGAAATAGGGCCGAGTCCGTGAAGCATTGCCCAGTGGCCGCGCCGTGCTGTCGCCGCTGGCGGCAGGCACGAAGCGTAGATTCAACTTCTTTGAACACCCTACAGCATCGTACCTCTTCAATCCTAAGGGAGGAGAAAATAGTATCAGTAAGAAATAATCGCTGGATATCTCCTTAGGACAAAAGTATGAGATTTAGTATCATAGTTCGAGGAAGTGGTTGAAGTGGTGGTTCTTTGATTTCCGAGATCCTGATCCTGAGTGGCGTCTCCTTCCCTCGTGTGATCTGTGGTGGCTTATCTTCGGTGGATAATGCCGATACTCTCCTGCCCTATTGCCACTCCTCGCATGCACCTGCCGTTCAGAAGTCGGTTTTGAATGGTGATATCTAGATGACCTCAAAGAAGGTTTTTGCCGAGCATGAATCCTCTTTCTACCTGCCTTCTCTGGATTCTGTGGCGTTTCGTTCAGGTTGCCCGGGTCTGTTGGAGTCCCCTTCTTGTGCTTTCTTGTGTGTCTAGTTTGTCTGCCAAGTCGGAGAAACAGGCGCATTCTGTTCATGTTCCTCCTCAAAAAATGCCTGAACCACTGCGGAAATACCATTCGTATTATGATGCACGCCACTATCAAGTGTAAGACAAGCATAGACATCGGCCAATGGTGAGCAGCCATTCGAGCCCGCAGTCTCTTCATGCTCAGTGCCCGTTTGGCTTTACTCCATCTATCTATGACTATGAGCCTGTTGTTGTGTACTCCAAGAGGCCAGTACGTTTTCTTCAGGTGATTGTATACTTCCTTTCGGTCATAGTCGTCCATGTTAATCATCTGCCCTGTATCATCTGTTAGGCCCTGCCAGCAGTTGGGGCAATCATCCTTGGATGGCCAAAGTGACGACGATGATGCCATGCGCTTTCGGGCGTGGCCTTTCTGTTCACGACGGAGTGTAATCGCATTGTGGACTTCAAAAATCCATATGGCCAAGTTTCTCCACTCTCCGTCTTTGTCACTTTCAGGAGGCCTCGCCATGGAATTATCAACAGCTTCATCATAGAGTTCCTGGAATGACTCCTGGCACGAGTTGCAACCAACGAAAAAAATTGACACGAACGATCTTATGACCTCGCCTGCATGAGAAACAGACACTCGATCAGCATCGCCCACTACACTTCCATGACGTTCTGCGACGCCTACAGATAAAATGTGCAGAAGCGACCATAAACCGCAGGAATATCCATTTGCTTCTCGGACCTTTCTTCCACATCTCGGACTCCACGTAATACCCGAAGCTAAATCCATATGCCGTCCAAGCACATCATTCAATCCCGACTCCCCCATGATTGCTTGATGAAATTCTAACTTTAGATCCTCTGCCAAGTCATGCACTTTTGTCTCAGGTGGAAAGGCCCACCGAATCAAATCCAGGAATTCCTGTAGCGCTATCGATGTGTCAGGTGGCAGTGCACTGCCATGAGGGATGTTAGGTTGTGAGTAGAGAGTTGTGAGAGTGACGAGGAGAGAGGACTTGGCATCGTGGAAGACTTGCTCAGATAATGGGATCGAAGATTCGATGTCATTCTTGTCGTACATGTGGTTCCCAAAATTGACATCGCTTTGAACTGTATCAAGGGTGTCGCTACCGTCAAGTCCCACTGAACTAGCAAATGCGGAACTAGCATGTTGCCCTTTCACTGCATCCAATGGAATTCCCATTAATGAAGCTATATACCCAACCTTCAACTCTATATCTTTTGATTTCTCCTTCTTTGTGCCAACTGAGCCATCCATGCTGCCCGGCAAAGTCATTTCAGTCCCATCGATCCTCCCGCTCTTCAAGCCAAGAATCGTGGGAACACTTTTGACATTAAAGCCTTGCTCACAAACCTCTCTGTAGATGCCGCAGTTCACGGCATGGAACTCAACAGGCAATCTACTCGAGCGCCTCTTAATCCCCCTTGCCACGCTCACGTAAACAGATTGTAATGCTTGGCAGCGAGGAGAGGATGGGTGATAGAACTGAACTATGCGAGGCCATGTCACCTCGAGCACAAACGATGGCGTGAGAGTTGCAGACTCCGAATCTTCTTTCGATGGTAAATATTCTATGATTGGATGCGAGTCTCTTGTGTCGTACAGATATGAGACTGGAACACTGTCGCTTTCAATAAAAGATGATCTGAGTTTCTTGACGGATGATGCGACCTTGGATTTGGCGAGGGAGAGGGAGCCCTTTCTTTTCGTCTTCTGCTCTACTTCGTCGATTTCTCGATCGTCCACCTGCTGTTGCTCATTCTGCGCCCGTTTCTGCTGATCCGCTTTACGCTTTGGCTTGTTCATATTCGGAAACAACTGCTGCTCAAACTGCAGCTGCTCCTGCGCGAGAAGCTTCTGCTTCTGCTTCTTCTCGCGTAATCTCATTTTTGTGGTACCTCTCTTATCCCTTATCCCTCTGCGCTCAATTGATAATGATCTCCAGCAGCCCCCACCTTACATATCGACAACTCTTCATTTACACCATCGACGACGGGCCCTCACGCTCACGGTTCACGCACGACACGTCTACCATCTAATGCACCCTGTTATTCTAATTCTATCGACGGGCCGCGAGATGTTCCCGAGAGTGAGAGGGACGCGACGGCGGCGGCGGCGCGTAGGCGGGCAGGAGGTGGGGGCGACGCGTCCGGTCTCTTCTCACTAGGAGCATGGGACCGACGCGGGGGACGCGGGCTAGGATCCATTAGCTCTAGAGACGCGGGACGCGCGGCGCAGAGGGGCGGCGGCGGGCGGGGGCGCGGACACTGTGAGTGTGAGGCGGTCACAGCCAGGGGCAATACCCGACAATACGATACTAACGATCATGAGAAAGACGATTGATATCTACATATTCCAACGTAGAATGGGAGTGGGCGGGGCAGGCGCTTGGAGGGAAGTCCGTAAATCCTCACATCCGCTTGGTCCGACGGCCGGCGGGCCACCTCCCTCGCCACGGCCGCCGCCCTGTCCTCCTCCTCCCCACCATCTCCTGCAGCATCAATCCCATCGTCTTCTGGTGCAGAGGAGGATTCGAGTATGGTCAGCGAGCTCTTCTCCGCGTGCTCCAGTAAGTTCCTCGCCTGGACCAAATGGGAGCGGGAGCG
>JALLOV010000088.1:0-14492 GCA_036939655.1 Thalassiosira allenii | reverse complement strand
GAAGCGGCTTTCGATCTCTCTTCATCAGTGTTGGATCATCACATGACAACTACTCAAGCTGTGCCATCAAGCTCATCTCTTCGGGACCCCAATTTTATTTTTGGGGAGTAGCCGCCGGATACTTTCAGTTTGCAATCTATTTCTATTGTCGACTGTGAGTAAAAGGCCTATCTACCTATGATAGGAAGATAAGAAAGGCCTAATACTAATAGCTAGGCTGGACAGAAATTTGAGTCACAAATCTACCCAGGCCGGTAGGTAGAAGCCTCCTTCCCGGGGACTTCATGGAGGCGCGCCGACGTAAGCTTATCTTTCATGTTCGGCGGCCTCAAATGAGCTCACGTGCCGAAGTAAATATTGCAGGGGAAAATGGCCAGATCGGAGCGACCAAAGAAGGGGCCTCTCGGCACATTGGAAGAAGAGCAAGCCTCCTTCGGATGGCATCGAGACTGCAAACCCAGTTGGATCTAGCTGAAACTGTGATTTTCTACACAAACTGTAGGACTTGCTTCTGACACCAGTTGAGCTTGGAGTGATGTGAGTGATGTGAGTTGCGGTCGAATCTGGGCGGTTTGAGTTGAGTTGAGAAATAGCACTCCTCTCCAAGGTTGGGTGACTGCAATAGGTTATAACATTGAAAAAGAAGAGCAACCTTCATACAGCATCGAGACGCCACTCCATAGTGGGAAACCTCCTAGTTTACTTTTGTGTTCAACTCATCTAAATGTTATTTGTGGTGAAGCCAATGAGTGAAAATTGATTGAGTATTCTACGTAGTACCAGATAAATACCTCTAGTCGATGACGCTCACAAGTCATTGGAGTTCTTGCTGTCAGTGCTCTGCTCGCTTGCACACCTCAACGGAATTCTTCCTGGGCGATGTTTGTTCTCTCTCGTGCGGCCAAATACCACCTCGACAGGATTGATTCTGCAGATTGCGTAAGGACCGAGGAGGAAAGCTGGGCGGATTCGTCGTCCGATGACCTGTCATCGACAATAACTCGTTCCCTTTCTGCGTGTTTCGCCCTCTGCGCGCAGGGCAGGCAAATCGTTTGGTGGCGTTGGTGCCTTTGGTAAAATCGCCGAAAGAGAACTTGATCAATCTCTTCGGTCTGGTATTCAGCCTTAAACTGATCGTCTATGTCTGAGATGCTGTGCAAAGTTTCCACACTCAAAAGGTTGCGGCTTAGACATATTTGACACTCGTTTGCTTTGGCACTCGCATCAAGCGGCTGGACGAGTTTCCGGAGCCGAAGAGCCCTGTTGGCCTGGTGAAGCCAAGTTCTGGCCAGTGTCCTCGTGGATGCAGTCATCGGAGCTGCCTCAAATTCTGGCCCATCATCGCTGTCGCTGTCACTACTGAAGTCGCCATTCACCTGACCCAAGATTCGAGCGAATTGATTTATCATGTATGGCCTCTGGTCAGCAGTAACCCTTGGTGTTATCATGCCCGGGAGCTGAGACAGGATCCACGATCGGTTGTAGTTCAGGAACTTGTATCGGAATGTGTCCGATGATATCCGCTGTTCCATCTTGTATTGATCATGGTCTTTAACTTGTATGTCTCCCCATTTATCGACATGTGGGTTCCCCTCGCTTTCCAGGACCCTGGCGTGCCAGCTCCTCTTTTCGTACTTGATTTTCCACAACCCGAATAGTCTTGCAATCGAAGTGAGCAGCATTTTGACCGCCACAGAACAGAGCAGAACTGTCGTGATGATTGGAAACATGGCAGGGTCACCAAATGCCGTGTATCTAGCCTTGGTCATCATTTCTACCCCGAGGACAAAATAAATCATCGCGTTGACATGGATTGTGTTCAGCATGTAGTACTGGCTGCTGAAGCACAGCTGATCCATACTTCTCAAACTCTCCTCGATGCACTCGTCCAAAGTGCTTGTCTCCAGGCCCTTCCAGAATACTTCCCGCTGCAGAAATCGGACCTTGCAGTATTCTAGATACTCATGCATCTTCCAACCGTGGAGAAGTTCCAGCGCATTGTGTAATAAAATGTCAGCAAATATCTGAAACGGAATGATTGTCAATGCGAACAGGACATAGTACTCCATGTCCGCCTCTTTGATGCCGTAGATCTTTGTAATCTCTGCCTCGTCTCTAAATGCCATGATGACCACCATGATAAATGGTGTGTACAAAAGGGATAGGGTATCACATGAGTACGAGGCATAGCTACCCAGTAGCGGCTCCACGGTTTCTACGTTCTCTTCGGGTATCGAAGCATCTTCTGCTATGGTTTCACCCGGATTGGCACCAAATACTGACGGTAATGAGGCCCGCAGGCGCTCAACCCCCCACATAATGGCGTCGTAAACCCCACCAAACACCTCCGCCTGTAGAGGCCCGACATACATTCGTTCCAGAATCAGGAATCCAAAGCCAACAATGTATGATAGTAGAAAATCCATGAAGTCGTTGGCAGACATAGTCACAATGCCCTGGACGAGCCCCATCGCCGTCATCACGGGGGCGCTCAGAAGAGCCTCTCCAAGCTGATTGTCTACTACAGAACCAACGAACATGCTCAAAATCTTCATGAAGATGATAGCCTCCCAGATGTAGGTCCCAAATGATCCCCAGAATGACCACTCGACAATGACCACCAAAAACAGGCCCATGATAACACTTGAGCAGATAAGATTGCCCCGTTTCCAATTGATAAGAGCCCGATCATTGGCTTGCTGGTCAGGCACAGTCGAACTTCCCCTCGTTGGGAGTTTCGGAACGAACATCCTGCTAGTGTAGTAGAGTGATATTAGGGCCATTGTAACGAACGCCAAGCCAGTCCTTCCCTGGCGAGTGGACTGCAAATCATCAGGATCGATGTTGACATCGCTATAATGCAACCTTGTAGATGACGGGAAAAGCCATGAGCGTCCATCTGGGTCGGTATCAGGAGTAAAGACCAGGTATCCTTTCATGAGGTAGTACACCGCGGCAGTGACAATACTGATAGGAGTCAAACCAAGCAAGAATCCTCCAAGCGCAGGAGGGAAAGTCAGCCACAGAAAGCCGGTCATTCTCAATCTTGGAGGCCTTTCCAAGTTTGTGGTGAGACGGACCACGACCCAATAGATGAACGCTGCGACCACGGTGCCAACGCCGATCTGACTGAAAAGCAGAAGGAACAGTCCACGGCTGAAGGCGAACTTGATAACAAGCTCTTGATAGTTCAAAGCGTAAAACTTGATCTGCAGCTCATAGCGATCGTTGGTCGGGTCCTTGTCGAACTTGTCGTACAAAACTTGCGCTTGAACGATCCGCTTCGAGTGAACATTTACCTGGTAATATGATATGTCGAGGGTGACCATGCGGGGGAAACAGGAACCAACCGGACATCCACCATCGACATTGAGAGACGGAGACCTGTCCACCTTGGCGGGGATGAATGTTTGCAGCGTGGTGACGCTGTCTATGTAGCCTTGGCCCCCAGCATCATCCCTCCCAATTGTCGACGAGTCTCGGCCGGTGTATTGATAGTAGTCGATCGGATCACGGATTATTGAAAACAAGGCAGTGCCAGAGTCTGCCTCGAACCACCTTGGCGTCACATCAGGCTTGGGTAGATCCTCTTCGAAGATGCAATGCAGCTTACGCTCGCACCAGTCAGCGATGGGGTAGAATGTCATGAAGTCGGAAGGACCAATGGCTTTTACATCATCTTGGTGAGGCAACGGTGGAATCCCACGCCTCCACCAGTCGCTTGGGTAGTCTTCCGTGAAGCCCGGCAATCCACACTCGGCTGAGCTCTCTACCAGCGCCCACAATGGAACGTGAGAATCAAACTCTCGGCAGTTGGAGAAGTATGGGAGATACGGGAGAATCAACGAGTTGTGCTCGTACTTGTACGATTGTCCATCTTGAGAGACACCGTGAAAAGTTTCAAAGTAGAGATCGCTCTGCTGTTTCGCCACTGACGCTGATTGGTATGGGTTGTCCCAAAAGTCTGTTCCTTTTGCTGTCGAAACATTGCCGTCTTTAATGGTCGGCGTCGGATTATCATGCGTCGTATTCATGCCAACAAGCACTCTTCCCCTCTCGAAGCTCTTCCACCGAGGTGGCATATTCCTGGGCAAGCTAACGCTCTGCGAGTGACCCTCATCCAGCCTAATCCCGAACATATTGACCATATCCACTGCATTTTGCTCGAAACTGACCAGAGGAGATATTTCCCTTTCGCGATGCAACATGTTGGCTCTCTTCGGGTGTTCCATTGTAACAGACATGGTCTTCTCGAAAAAGTTCGCCAGAGGTAGAGCTAGTCCATTGGCAACTTGGATTTCGACCCGAAACCTAGAATCATCCAATGCCGTCAGTGTCATGTTCATCATTTGGTTCTTCTCTACCGAAGGGTCTGTGAACCATACAGGCAGATCTACCGGTTGCAAGCATGGAATATTATCTTCGTAGCTGTGACTGCGCCCGGAATCATTACAAATAGTCTCCGCACATCGAGACGGAACCACATATATTGCCAATTTGTAATGCTCGTCGTACACGAGACGACTCGGTACGTGTCTCCAGTCAAAGGAAAGATGGAAACGACTCATATACGGCGACGCGAACCACCCGTCTTCGTTCCGACGCCAACCCTCTTCGTGGACCGAAGAACGATGGCAGAGAGTTTCATCACTGTCAAAACCCGACCTCAAATACTTCTTCTGGATGACACTGCTGCCAAGCTCTAGCATGCGAATTAACTCCTCTGGAACGATACTGTAGAGAGCAAAAGTTGGACGGTGTTGATGGGAATGGGAATCATCCAGCTCGTGCGAAATCCAGTCGTAGGAATCTACTGATGTGTATGGGACGGCAGTCTTGTCGCCAGAAAACTTTCTGCCACTATTGCTAATGTCCACAACCAATCTTTGCGTCAAGCAAGGGTTGAGCTTTACCGACTCGGCTGGATCACTGCACCACCCATTCCTGACCTCGCCCTCAGAGCATGGGACAACAAGGGTATAGATTCTTTTGCGCAAGCCAAATGATGGGATTGCATCTTCAAATGCACATTGGCCTGATGCCATATCTGAACCAGAGCATTCTTGGGAAAGGTACATCCGCCCTTCATCATCGCGCAGGCAAAGTTGCCGAGTCGACATGCCTGGTGCACTAGATCTGTTGACAGGTTGGAAGTCGTCCTCAGCGTCAAAATCAGGTACAGGGCACGAGACTCGAGTTTCGCTGATATATGTGCCAATCTCAGTGACTGGTTTGCTCAGATTTGATGCTATATCCTGACATTCCCCAGGAGAAATCAACCCTGCACCGCCGTCAGACATCCAGTACGAATCGAGACAGATTCGGTATCGGCAGGTCAGGGAAGACGAGTTGCGAAAGTTGCGCCCGATAACAGTCAAAGCCTCCTGGTTCGATTCGACAGAGCTTTCTTCTAGCAGCACTCCATAGGCAGGACAAGCACGAAAGACCTCCAGTGTGTCATTCTTCCATGGCATCACATCTGACTTATCTTCATTGAATGGTAAAACCTTCTTCACGACAAGCATCTCGACCGATTCCTCGTCCTCGCTGGTATCATGTTCAAGTGGATAATAGGAAAGCCCATCAAAAGGGTTGGCCTCGCTTGACGGCATTTTGTCGCATATAGCGACCAAGCTGGGACTGCAAAAATCCATGTCCTTCGCCCCGGCAAGAGAAGTAGTCTGTCGCGGACAACGCGTTATGAAAGGGTCTGGAATCGGCGTTCCTTCTATGCAGTAATGACTCTTGGAGCACTTGTCTCTTGTTTTTAGGTTGCTCGTCGTGCCCCTCTCGCAATAGCTTCCGCTCAAACATTGATTAGAATATTGGTTCCATGATGACGTTTCATTACCGCAGTACGATCCGCTCGGGCATTGCGTTGTGAATTGAGTAGATCTGTCAGTCATGTATCCACACACACTTCCCTCGCTACAGGCGTCCGATTGCTTCAGATCAGTCATGCCCTTTGTCCCACAAACTCGACCCTCCGCACACGGGAGGCACTGGCTGATATCTGTCAGGCCGCTTGCAAACGAATAAGTCCTTTCCGGACAAGGCTTGCACTGCACCGAGTCTGCTTTGGACCTGTAGGTGCCAGGACCGCACACGCGAGGCACGTATGTGCCGTAGCTGAGGCAGGAGCTACCTGCGGGGCAGGGCGAACATTCGATTTGTCCTGGTCGAGGTGAAAAAGTATTTGGGAGACAAAGGCTTCCAACAATTGCGCCGCCGTCATCGCCGGCGAAGGCGCCCGGTGGAGTTTGAATTGGATACGGCGAACTCTCAGGACAGTAATGGCCTGGGTAGCACTTGCCACCGCCCATGGGGGTGGATGAATTGGTGGGGCAGAAAAAACCTTCCAAGCAAGGTTGTGGAGCATAGGCATTCACCTCCAAGCTAGGCAACCAGCTTGATGTGGTGTTGTGGGCCACGCCCTCCAGACAAAAGGATCCAGCAGGGCAAGGTCTTGGAGGCGACCCAAATAGGCTATTTGGATCGTCGGTAGTGGTCCCTTCTTCACACACAAATCCGCTTGGGCAGCGCTTCGTTGGAATCGAGACACCCTCATCGTCGCAAACCCACCCCGCCTCGCAAGGCTAATTTGATGCAACAAAAGCGTCCTTTGTAAGATGACAGAACCAATCACCACCAGATGCAAACAAATGTTACCAACTCACCTCTGGTTTTGCTCTACCAAAGCCGGGACACTGGAACCCAATCTCGCACAAGATACAGTTGCCCTGGCCAGGCACTGGGCTATAAGATCCCGGAAAACATGGCAGAGGCGAAGTATTACCGGTGCCTGGGCAGTAGTGACCCACTTCACAGGGGACGGCCAGGATTTGCGTCGGACAGTAATATCCCGCTGGACAAGCCCCGGTGCCCTCCGGTGTCTTGCTACCCCTGGAGCGAGCATTCGACATCAAAATTGGGTCAGTGCGATACAAAAGTTCGAACGATGGAGGTGCCAGGACGGAGAGGCAAGACCACAATCGCATCAAAACAGAATCGCCGACACACAAACTCACCGGGGACAAAAGTATCCATCAAAACATCGCTTGGGAGTCGTGTAATCTTCCTCACGGTGTTCCGCAGATGAAACACCGTTTCTGCAAAAGAAGCCGATGGGACAAGGGAAGGGTTGCTCAGCTTTGACATTCTCATCGACCGGAGGGTGGGATATCCTTCTTTCTCCTGTTGCTGGACGAGGCCTAGGTACGTAATCCCATGCCCTGTTTGACATCGCGGTAGTCAAAACCCCGCTCTCCTCTTCAAGAATCCAAGTTTCTGTCGTGGACTGCGCCATTTGGGATGACATCTTCGTGCCCTCGTTGCAGAAGTGGCCATTGACGCAGGGGGAAGATGGCACTACGAGACCCAATTCTTCACATATTGACCCAGCAGGACACGCCATGGGTCTGGGCATCCCAAACGACGGGCAAATATAACCAACAGGGCACTGAAGGCATTGATCTTGGCCATTCTGCGGCTGAAATGTGCCTGGCTTGCATAGAGTGATATTGTGACCCATGGTCGTGCCGTTCGGGGCCATGGGCGAGTCGAGAGGCAGTGCCAGTGAACGATCTGCGGCGATAGCAGATCCAGGCAAACCCACCACGACTGCTGTCCCATCCCTGTTCTCGGCGAACGGACTCGGACACAAAACGATAGAATTCGCCATGACAGTTGCTTCTGCTGATACCGTTGCTCCAAATATACATGCAGTGTCATGGTTGTTCCTCATGTTTGTACCCCTCGCGAAAACAAACGATCCAGCCTGGGTCACGTTCCACGTGGGCTTGACACTGTGGGTTGATGATTCTGCAATGAACTCGAACACAGACGACAAGTGAAACTGTGTTTGAGAACCCTCTGTGGGTTCAAAGGCAACACGCGCATACTGGTCGACAATGTAAAAGTCCACAGCGCCAGCAGGGTGGCGAGGGGCGTCGCAGAGCAGAGTCGATTCATCTACTACTGTAGCACGAACATTCAGCTTGCCAAACGCGCAATTCAGTTGCAAGACATTGCTGAAGCCAGATCCAGTGACTTGTACCGCCGTTCCACCGCCGAAGGAGTCTCCGAACACAGGGCTGAATGATAGGACTCGAGGTTGTGGGACGTAGTCAAACCATTGATACGAAGCTTGCGCAAGTCCATCTTCGACAAGCCTCACTGCCACCCTGTCTTCCGTCTCCGGTTGCCGCGGAGGGCTCACACACGATGCTCTTTCAGATGAATGGAACGTTGCACTGACTTCAGTGTTGCCAAAAAGGCACTTCAGACCAGTGGAATTCCTCAGGTTCCTTCCAACTATTTCCACTGGCATTCCACCTGACGGATAGCCATAACTCGGAATCAGCGACGCAATCTCGATTTCATGCAGGTATGAAAACCAAGTAGAGCTCTTTGCAAAGTTGTGGCCGCCATCGAAGCTTATCCTGACCTCCACGGTCTCTGGCAAAGTCGTTGGCGGCGATAGGCAAGAGATCTCATTTTGACTGACAAGCTCTCCTGCCACCACACCGCCCATTCCAAACTTGCACATGATGCCGAGTTTGGTGCCATTCAGTGATGAAAACGGGAAGGATCCAAACACGCGGACGTCAGTGCCGCCCCTAATCGAGCCGGACGACGGGAATATTGACGTGATTGACAAGTCGGAAACATAAGTGAACTCAAAGCCACCGATGCTGCGTTCCTCATCTGCTCTACCAACAATAACATCGAACGGGACTGTGCCCGGAAGATGACCAGGTGTTCTACAATGGATTTCAGATGCAGAGACGAAGTGGACGCCACCAACGGAAGCTTCGCCGAAACGGCAAGCGAGTCCTTCTACATTGAGAAACCCCTCTCCATTAACACGGATCCAGTCCCCCCCAACCGATGATCCGTGACTTGGAGAGATCGAGGTAATTGTTGGCTGACCAAACTCATCAACCGCTTGGGTCTCGTTGCGGAGGTATTCGATCGCTAATCCAGTGTTGACTGCTCCATTTTCTAACTCGAGGAAAATCGGAACATTTGACTGAGCCAACGAGGTCAAGAAGGATATGGGGGCATCTGTTGCAGGAGGGACCTGGCATAGAACACTGTTCGATGTGACATTGAATGCAGGATACGTTTTGTCAATGTCGCCGAATCGGCAGGCCGAAACGTAGATCAAGTTCTTCCCTCGGATTGTGATGTTAGTGCTCTTTTCCCATTGAACAACATTTGGCTTCACTTTTGAAGCATCTGGGCGATAGGTGAACAGGTATTCTGGTGCAGCATCATCGCCGGCAGTGTAGTCCTTGCCATTGTTTGTCACTCGTATGGGCACCCTGGTGTTGGCCAAGCTCCTATCAGCGGCCGGAGATGTGCAAATTATTGATGTATCAGAGAGCCAAATCGCCTTTAGAGAAACTAAACCGGGACCAAATGTGCATCCCAATCCTGCTCCTTCGCGAAAACCGCTGCCTGAAATCAAGACACTCTCCCCTCCCTCCAGATAACCAATAGATGGGCTGATTGAATCAACTGAAGGCGCGCGGTAATAGGTATACACTTGGCCTATCGAGGTGACATCCCTTAGGCCATTTATTCCCAAGTCCATAAGCACAGCTTTTGACGAGAGCCCCGAGTCAATCGCTGGCGCCTCGCACTCCAGAACATCTTCGACCTCGATATAGGATGACGGGACAATGATGTTGCCAAATTGGCAAGTGATGTTGTCGATGGGAAGGTGATGCAGACCTTGTGCAGAGAAAGTAACCACCGTCCCACCTTGGACAGGTCCTGAATTGGGGCTCAAACTACCTACTTTGATGTGGTCGGCGTATACAAACGAGTCATCGCTCGATGCAAGCCAGAGCTGACCGTGGTTGGCGTATATAGAAACCTGCACCTCTCTTGCCATACCGGTTGTTGTCGTGACATCAGCTTGATTCAAAGGTGGGGAAATACAAACTAGGTGACCATCTGGAGAGGATGGAGCCACTGGGACCATGGTCGAATTGCCAAATCTACAAGACAGATGGTTGGGTGCATCCGGCCAGGAGAGTGCATTTCCGCTCACCACAACACTTGTGCCACCATTGATGCTACCAAACCGTGGATGTATGCTCTGTATTGTCGGGTGAGTTTGATATTCAAATGACGCGTGGCTTGAAAGGGACAGTTTTGGACCATCCTTGATTCCAACGTGGACATCTAGCCTCTTTGGGCCGCCTCTCCATTCTGGAACGACACATTCGACTTCCCTTTCGTCTACAAATCTTGCAACGACAGCAACATCGGGACCGAACATGCATTCGAGGCCATGCATATTGGAAAAGTTTGACCCATGAACCCTCGCCACAGATCCGCCGCGGACGCTTCCAACGGGAGGATCGATGCTGGTCACTGTTGACGGCTCGTTGTAAGTGAATGCAGGAGTCTGGACGTAATCTGCATTTAGTCCATCACTGATTCGAAGCACAATGGGTGCGTGTTGCTTCATGCTGCCCTCAAGATATGGAGGCACCTCACATATCAGGCGCCTCAAAGCCGGTCCGCCGGCTTTGACATTGCCTTCGACCTGAAGAGCTTTCGTGAAAGTATTGGAATTGCCAAAGTTGCACGACAGCTCATATGAAGCAAAGGGCTCTAAATCCTTGACCTCGAGCAAAATTTGAGCCCCGCCATTCGTCCAACCAAAGTTGGGACTGATCGATGTCACTTCAGGCTTTGCGACAAACGCGAACTGAATTGTGTTCATTCCACCAGCCAAATACCGTTCGCCGTCAACAGAGATGGACACATTCACGACAACGGGGGCATCGACTGTTGGTGCTATACAAGAGGCCGAGTGAGCCGAGAGATATGATGCCGACACTGCAGTTTCGCCAAAGTGACATGCGAGCGTCTGATTTTCGTGCAACGCTGTAGTATTAAATACGACCCTTGTTTCGCCAGTCAGAGTTCCCACAGTTGGTTCCATCGACTGTATCTGCGGAAGCTTGATTGACTCATAAACGAGGGTTTCGTTTGTCGTGAAGTCAATGCCATTCATTGTGATGCTCACGGGCACTCGACCAATCTTTGCAGCCGGGGAGGTACAGCTTAGCAATGTTGGCGATATGTAAATCGCATAATTGACATGGGAGCCTCCAAAGCGACACTGGGCACTGGGCGTGTCATGGAAATTCTCCCCAAAAATATGGACAGTTTTGCCCCCCAAGTCTGACCCATACGCCGGGACGATTGCAAGTAAACGAGGACTTGCTCGATAGCTAAATACAAGTCCACTCTCGACGAAGTCTTGGCCATTTTGTGTTACATCCACCGGCGCGTCAACATCGCTGTCAGAGGCGGGAACACTGCAGCTGAGGCTGAAATCGCTTTCAACGTGGGCAGGGACAACTTTGAAGTCATCGTCCAATCCAAAACGGCAATGAGTCACGCCAGATAGCCTCGATCCAAAAATCGATACAACAGTGCCGGCACTATCCAATGGTCCCACAGTGGGACGGAGTGACTTGACAAGTGGTGGATGTATGTATTCAAAGGCTCCAGCTGCAAGGATGCGAACTCCATCGGATATCAATTTTAGCGAGACGGAACCTGAATGGTAGGGCGGAGAGGTGCAAGTGACACTGTTGCTCGAACGAAGAGTTGCTGGAACGGACTCTGTTGCAAATTGGCACGTTGAGTTGGCAATGTATTTGACGTTTCCCAGATTGATTGTGATCTCAGTTCCACCGCCGACATAGCCAACGGCCGGTTGCATCGAGAGAAACTGTTGTGCCCTCGAAGTCACCTCCAAGCTGAATGGCTTGGAAGTATCGTGGCCACCGTTGTTCGAGATCCCAATGTATTCGACTCCTTCATGTGTCAAGTTCAATGATGGAGGAGTGGTGCACTTTAGGGAGCCATGCGTCAACCAGCGTGCAGGCGACCACAATTGCCCTTGCCTTCCGAAGCGACACTGCAAGTCGGAAGATTGGACAAAATTCTCTCCCTCTACCAGCAGATCTACTTCCGAGCCTTCTTGTATTATCCGAGGATAAACACTTGAGATGAAGGCCGGTTCCAACAATGAAATCGACGTTTCCTTTCTGCTGTAGTCAACTCCATTCAGTGACACTTCAATGGAAGTCTCTCCTGAGCTTGTCATCGTTTTCGGTAAAAAGCACCTCAATTCCTCGGGGCTGACATACTGAGCCGGGGCCAACCAGCTCTGCCCGAAACGACAAGAGAGGGACGATGAATTGACGAAAGAACTGCCAATGACAGATATGGATTGATAATCCTGCACGGCTGCAAGGCTGTTGCTTTCATTTGCCACGAAGGCCGGAACATTGGCCGGGATCGTATAGAACAGCTCGACATCTTCGTCATACTTGAACGACTGCCCTCTGTCTCGCAAAGACGAGAAGTCTTTACCGTTTAGCGACACCTTCAGTTCAACCTCGCCGGCCTGGCTCACTTTCGGGGATGGGCATTCAATGGAGTTCATGGACCGAAAAGCCGCTGGGACCCTTGCGCTCCCAAACTGACACGAGAGCGTAGGCACGTCGATGAAACCAGTCCCTCGAACTGTAACAAGGGTGCCTCCACCAACAAAACCTCTCATTGGAAATGCCTCTTCTAGGGACAATTGACGGTGGTAGGAAAAGAAATGTTCCAAGGATGCCGCTGTCCCGTCTTCAAAGCCCAACTTTGTTGGTACTAACAGCGCAAGTTGCACGTCAATGGGGTATGCCGCAGCGGGCGCTGTGCAAGAAAGCTCCTGTGACGACACCCATTCAGCAGGTGTTGATCCGGCACTGCCAAATGCACACAAGAGATTGCTCTCTTGGAGAAAGTCGGTGCCATGCACTGTGACTACGGTGCCGCCATCCACAGAGCCAATAGACGGTTCTACGGAT
The DNA here is from genome assembly GCA_036939655.1 of Thalassiosira allenii. NCBI lineage: Eukaryota > Bacillariophyta > Thalassiosirophyceae > Thalassiosirales > Thalassiosiraceae > Thalassiosira > Thalassiosira allenii. Next base: position 1,599 of record JALLOV010000088.1, on the reverse strand, counting down.
TGTATCTTTGGCCTTGGAGCGTACCTGAATGAGAGGCGAGAAGCTGACCAGTCCCAACTATTAGTAGATACCTCAACGAACGCCTCCAAATGCAAGTTCGCCGGAGGGTATGCGGGCACTTGGCATTCGACACTGCCCACGGAAACAGAGCTCGCAAGCACAGTTTCATAATAATGGCGCGCGCCGGACGGAAGCGTGAATCTGCACCAAGCTTGCCCTGTGGTGTTGAGATGGCTCCCGGCAACCGAAATGCTGCCTCCTCCATCAAAAAATACGTATGACGGCGAAACATGATCGAGGGTCGGCTCAGGCACGTAGGAAAAGTGCAGTGCATTAGCCGTGAAATTGGACTTCTCCTCGGAAATCAGCAACTCCACAGACGTGGCATCAATATCTCCATGACTAGTTCTTGGCGATGAGCATTCGATGGCATCAATGGCAACAAACTGCCCAGGAACAGGAACTGTATTCTCTCCGAAGTAGCACAAATATTTGACATTAGGCCGGAAGCCACTGCCATAAACTCTGACAATGGTTCCACCACGATGTGGGCCGCTTGGAGGGCTGGCGAACAATATTGTTGGAGGCTGATAGTAGGTGAATTCAACAACGTTGTCACCCGCAACAACTCCAATGTCCTCGTTTGTCACGGCAAAGTCTACAGCGCCCATTGGGTGAGGTGGCGAGATGCACTGTATAGTTTGATCAGAAATGAACACGACCTCATCTGAATAAGAGGATCCAAACTTGCATCTGATATCAGATGACTTTCCAAACTCGACTCCAGATACAGTAACTAGCGTGCCCCCTGTAAATGGCCCGCCCTTGGGCTCTATCGACACAGCCTTGGCATTGGGCAGGTAGAGGAATGTTCGAGTACTTTGTTCTATCAAGTCGTAGCCGTTCATGCTAACGGCGAAGAAAACTTCCTCATCTAGGGAATGAGGTGGTGAAGCGCACGTCAACTCATTGTTGGATACCAGAGAGGCCGGAATCGTCTCATTCCCAAAGAAGCAAAATGCCGTGTTCGAAGTTATTGATGGGAAGAAATTCGTCCCCTTCACCGATACCTGGGTCCCGCCGCTGACGCTCCCATGCAATGGAAAGATGGAATTGATGACTGCCGGAGGGACGAACCAAAATCTGGCCATGGCAGATGAATAATCGTGCCCATTCAAGGACACTCGGACATCAACGCCAGCCAAGTCCGAAATCTCTTCGCTGACGTCTGGAGTCAAACACGAAATTTCGTTTGAAGAGACAAAAGAGCCTCTTGCGATGCCTAGGTCGCCAAATTGGCAGGTCAAACTCTCAGCAGCAGAGACAAAGGATTTGCCAACGATTGCGACTTCCGTCCCACCTTGAATTGTGCCACTAGATGGAGTTGCGTACAAAACATCAATCTCTTGATGAAATGCAAACTGCCACGGTATCTTGAGGGCATCCACGCCATTGAGGGTCACTTTCACTTTGTAATTTCCAGGTTTCATAGCAGGAGTCTCGCAAACGAGCTTCTCCTCCGATACCCATCGACCTGCGACCTCGACATTGCCAAAGAAACATCCTATGCTATTGCTTTTAACAAAGCCCGACCCTGTC
>JALLOV010000087.1:0-14443 GCA_036939655.1 Thalassiosira allenii | reverse complement strand
CATGTTGATGTTGACTCTTGGCCTTGGCCTCGCGCGGCTCGCGGCTCGCGCGGACACTCAGCACCGCCATCGCCATGTCGCCTGCGTCTGGCCATGTCCTCGCCATGCCAGTACAGACATGGCGAAAATCCAAAAATCTGCAACACGCGACACCCGCACGCGACATGCCTCATGCCGAGGAGAGACAACGACGACGACAATAACGACGACGACGACCATGGACAAAACGGCAGAAGACGCCCGGAAGGCGGCAGACGCAGACGCGCAGAGGCGGGAGCGGGTGAAGGCCCGTTGGGAGATGCTCCGACAAGCTCTGCTGGGCGACGATGACGATGCGCCCGCCGGGAGCGGTGCCATCGGTGGAAGCCCCAAGCGTGCTGACAATGGCAGCCGCTTCAACGAGCACTCAATGAATGCCTTCCCCGGATTTCGAGTCCTCGATAGGACCGTCCTTCCCCGTGGAGAAGATGCGGAGAGTGATGGAACATGGAGCACGGCGCAATATTCATACACATCCGATAAAGGACACAAGATCGAATTCCTGACGCGAGAAGCCAGGGAGCAACCGCAATCAAACGAGAAGACACGAAAGTCAACAATTCAGAGTAGGATGGAGGCGTTGCTGTCGCATAGGAAGTACGGCGTGGATAACACGGGACGGGTTCGAGTGTGGGATGCTGAGGGTACGATGGCTGGGTTTTTGCTCTCGGTCGTGTTGGATGGTGCTGACGATGCCGGGAATAACACACAAGATATGAAGTTGTTTCGTCTCAGGAAGAAGCTCCACTCTATGCTAACGGAAGGCAGCTCTGGTGCAAAGCTGAAGTGTAACTTGCTCGAATTGGGCGCAGGACAAGCGGGCCTAGCAGGTTTGGCCGTAGCATCCGCCGGAAATGATCATTGCGATGGCACTGAGAGAACAGCTAGGGTGAATCCGATCCACGTGGTTCTCACTGATGGGCACCCAAAGTGTGTTGAGAACAACGTGGTGTGCGCTTCTATGCTGTCAAAGAGTGAGGTGAACACGACAAACTCTTCTCAAGTCGATGCTCGTGTGCTGTTGTGGGATTCAAGCCCGGAAGGTGCAGAAGCATGCTGCCAAATCAACGAGCTAGTGAGAAATGCAACACAAATGGAGCCCGTCAGTGAACCTGCTGACCAAGGACAATACCAGCTGTGCCTAGCCAGCGACTGCATTCACTTTCAAGATTTTCATGCTGGACTGTTGACGACTATCGCTCGCACTCTTGCGGTTGGCGGAATAGCGCTGTTATGCCAACCAAGTAGAGGTTCATCACTTCAGAATTTCATGACATTGGTAGATGCAGTGAACGCACGACATACAGATGATTCGGTTTGCACAGATGCAGTGGGCCCACTATTTCGAATGACTCTCTTTGAAGACTTCCACCCAGAAGTCTCGTCGATGCACAAATCACTTCTGATCGAATCAATTACAAACACTGAGAAATGTTCACAATACCAACCAAACTGGCACCGGCCCCTTTTGTTGGTGGTGCAAAAAATGAGGGCGTACCACGAAGAGGTAGATGGAGGAGTTGCTCGTCAACATGTCAAGTTCGAGGAGGAATGTGATCCCATCTAATTGGCACCAAAATCAATCATTTGGTATTGTATGTACGGATTGGTGACAGGCCAACACAACAGCGCCAGAGCGGATTGTCGTCCGTACCATCCGTCCACGCTGTGATCCAAACCATTTCCGTTACCAACCAGCGACCAGGGATCCCAAGCGTTGATGAAGAGAGTGCTTTCAATTGCTTTCTTCCAGCCCATGCTGTGTCCTTCGCCGGTCCATCCAGATTCTTGATAGAAACTTGGTATCCCAGGTCCCATCCCATTGTTGTGGCTGTATGGCGGATCCGTCCTAAATGAGAGTTGAATGTTGCTGCCGAACTCTTTCTCCAGCGATGACTTGAACGACTGCACCTCGTCACTCTCCCAAGCCTTCACCAACATCCCCAACACTCTTTCATGTGGCAACAAAGCGGAAAATGCACCAGCTCCGACTGGAACGGACTCGATCCGATCCAACTGATGATCAGAGGCACACTGCAAAGCGATCGCAAACGCGACCTGCCTCTCCCGATAAAATTCCTCCTGACGATCGCTGTGTATGTCTTGTGTTGTCTTATCAAAGTAGTACTGGTAATCTGGCTGTTGCCAAGCATCGAATCCTGCCCCGACTAGGCTCAGCACATGGACACCTTCTTCGTTGGAGTAGATTGCATCGTTTATGGTGTACCGCATGGGCGTCTTCGCGTATGCAGCTATTTGCGGCATCCGGTAGTTTCTGTTTGTAAATCGGTATGCCCCTTCGAGAGTCTTTCGAAATGATGTCGATGGCAGGCATGTATCGTCTTTGTTATCGGTGCACACATCCTGGTTTCTGTAATAGGCATCGATAGAATCATTGCGCTCCATATTGTTGGAAAACTTGCCCTCTGGGAACAGTGCCCGAAACAGGTCAGTATCATCACTCACTACGCCAAACAGCACAGATTGGTAGAACTCATCCAGTGTTCTGCGTGATCCTTTGCGGTCCATGGCGATATTGGTTGGTTCTCGAAATACAGCCATCGTTCGAACTTCGGGCAAATCGTCGGATGCATGATAAATCACTGCTGTCGGTCCAAATCTGGGCAGTATGCTGTCATCCCACTCCTCTGCTACCCAGGAAGGAAATCGATAGCGGGACGACGAGGGCGTCGACCAGAGATTGAGTGCCCGATGAGCCAAGCTGTTCGCCTGGCTCGCATTGTTTACAGCAGGCATCGTTGATGTGCAAAAGTGTGTCAGTAAAAGTGAACGACCGCCATGTTGCATGTTTTGTTAGTTGATGGCATTTCCCGCCAAAAATCGTACGAGTCTCTACGTGGGATCTCGTGGCTCAAAATTTGCACCTCCCTCGATCTCGGCCAACCTTCAACATCGGCATCCCTGACCCGCGTGCCCTGACTGCCTCCGCATCTCAACAGATGACGCCCCTGCTCCCGATAGCCTGCCTCGCCTTCGTCAACCCTCGCACATCCATCTCTCCCGCCCGCAAAATGTCCCAGAGCCTCGCGGCCGCATCGAAGGAGGCAATCGCCTCCCTCCCGTCCCTCAACGAACCCGACGGGTCGGCCACGAAGCCCGACGCGCTGCCGGGCAAGCTGAGGGGCAAGCGCGTCGCCCTCTACTTCTCCGCGGGCTGGTGTCCCATGTGCACCTCGTTCGAGCCGTCCCTCCTGAAGTTTCGGGAGGCGGCGAGTAACTCGGGGAAGGACGTCGAGATTATCTACGTTCCGTCCGACCGGTCTGAGGCCGACGTCGTGAAGCGCACGACGTCGATGCGGATGATGTCCGTGCCGCACGGGGAGGAGGCCGACGCAGTAAAGACGCGATTCAAGGTATGGGCGGGGGCGGAGTGCGGGAAGCTGGGTACGGGGCGTAGATCGGGCGTGCCGGCAATCGTGGTCCTGGATAGCAAGAAGGGGGAGGAGATGGCCTTCGTGGAAGCGGAGTCGAGGGGGGCGGGTGCTCTTGGGTCCTGGCCGCTTGATGATGAAGGCTGTGTGTGGTAGTCGGTAACTGAGGCAATCTGACGTCAAGCAAGATGAAAAACTCCGTTTGCGATGGTGCCAATATGATGCTGACAAGGATACCGTGCGCGGCTTGGTGCCATGCCGCACCACAGCGCACGGATACGCTGCAGTGGCAACTATGAATATGGGAATTCATCTTCTCTAGATTCATTTTCGTTTGCGACGGCTAAGCTCAAAGGGTACTGGCGGAATGATGCTAAGCACTAAACACTTGTAGCTGGCCACTTTCATCAAGATATCTCCTGCAGCGCGCACACAGGCATGTGTCATGAACAGTACATGAGAAGCGACGAGATGATGAGGCGAATGACAATCAAGAACAGTCCTTGCTACACTCGTCTCACCGTGCGTCGTCGTACCCCTCCCGGAACCTGGAATGATACTCCTCGTCGTCCGAGCTCAGCACCATCCTCAGCGCCGCCCGCGCGTTCTTCGAGTTGAGGCCCAGCCGGGCCTTACGGCAGTGGCGGAACGTGGTCGGCAGGATGCCGCCCGCGCCTCCGCCGGCGTCATTGTTTGCTTCATCGGATTCCTCTTCTGGCATCAGGGGGCATATCGAAGGGTACGGATCGAACATGCCGTTCACGGGGGACACGATGACGGTGTCGTTGTCTATTATAGGGAACATGTCGGCGATGCCCCCGTCCCAGTAGCACGTGGCTTCAGAGCTTTGACTACTTGCATCGTCGCCTTCCTCTGATGCTTCGTTGTTCGGGACCGGAAGTCCGGTCTTGCCGTGCTTGACCATGCCCAATCGGGTCATTTCTTTCAGGCGCAGTCCAGCTCTATCGCTTGCATCGCCGCTCGTCTTTTTGTCGGTATTTCCCGTGTTTGTTCCCGATTCTAACAAGCCGCCAAATATACCAGGTGCCATATCCTTGATTTTCAGCAGGCCCGTGACTCCCGGGATGTAAGAGCTCAGCATACACGCGGCAATCACGTCTTCCAATCCACGCCAGCTATCGACGTACCGATACGACTTGGCCAGTCTCGTTGCTATTCCTGGAAACGGCGGCCACAACTCCCTTCGATCGGTGAGGCCTATCCTCAACGAGCCGTCCGGGAACCTCCTCGCGAAAAGCTCGGGATCGATATCATTCATGTCCGACCCGCCGCCCAGCGCCTTCGCCAGCGCGTCCCGAAACGGACCCTCCGCCTCGTCTATCAGGCTGAAGCCCGGCGTCAGAGCGTCCAGCGACACCCCCGTCTCCTCCGCCAACTTCCGGGTGCGTCGTGCCGCCTCGAGCACCACCCCCATCCCGTCCGTCTCGGGATCGACGCCAGCGCGTGTGGCGGCGGCGACCATGCTCCCGGCGGACACGCCCGTGAGCAGCGGCATCTCGCGCGCATCGCAAGATTTATCGTCTGGATGGGGGAGGCGACCATGACGACGAAGGCACGCCGCAACGCCGACGTGGTAGCACCCCAGGAAGCCGGCGCCGCTGAAGCCGAAGGACGGGCGGGGATCGGGTCGGGCCGAAGTTGATGCCGACGTCGCCTTCCTAAGCCTAAGGAGCAACTTTGATGATGGCAGTGGCATCCGCGGCATATTCGTTTGGAGCAAAGTAAGGCATGAAGCAGAGAACGACGAGCGGCGGTGCTAGCGGCTAGGGAGTGGTCTCTCTCAGAGGCCCATGAGTGCCTTCCTCCCTTCTCGGGCCTGCGAGGAGCAATCAGAATACCCCGCCTTCCCGCAACATTATCTGTTAATTCCTACGTTAAGATACTTCCCGCGTGTAGATGTATTGATTCCTAACGTGGCACCCAAGAGATATGAATGGTAGACTCTAGAGGCGGATGCACTCATAAAAGCGCCGCACCGCCACCCGCGCCATGCTGCCGATCTCCCTCCGGGCGGTCTTCGCCCTCGGCAGCGCGACCTTCCAGGTCTCGAGCCTGGCGCTGCTGTCGATAGTCAACACGCGAGCCCGGATACCCGCGGAGTACCTGCCAGCCTACGGGGCGATTTCCTTCCTGCCCTTCAGCCTCCGTCCCATCTTCGCGTGGATCAGCTCGCTGCTGTTGAAGGGCAGGGGCGACCGGCACGACAGGCTCCTGTTCCCGGCGTTCCTCCTGGCCAGCCTGTCCTTCGTGGGTACCGTCTTCGTACCAACAGGAGGGGTCGTCCCGTGCTTCGTCTGGGGCTTCCTGCGGGGGGTGGCGGGCGCCTGGACCGACTTCCTGACGGGCATGGCAGTGATCGAATTCTCGAAGCTTCGGGAGAACAATTTCGCGCAAAGTGATGATGTCGGTTCTTACCAGCATATTGTTTCCGTCAACACGGCGCAATCTTCGACGGCGAAGAACGTCGGTCTGTTCGCGGCGTCGTTGGCGACGCTGCTGTTCTTCTCCAAAAACAAAAGCCTGGAGGAGAGAGTGGCGAACGATCTGCTGATGGGGACTGCGGCGATATTTCTCCTGGCGTCATTCTTCTCCCTGAAGTATCAGTTTCACGTGGAAAAACTGACGTCTAGCTCGGATCGGTACGACACAATCGATAGCGAAGACGAGGAGCAGACAGAGGAGCCGTCGAATACCGAACCATCTAGAGAAGGCGACGAAGCGGGACGCGACGAGTCAGCTGATTCGGAGGATAGCGTCTCTTCGAAAAGCCTGGATCGGCAACAGATTGTCCAGGTATCCACTTTGATATCTTTCCAGACACTATTGGGAGTCTCGGCTCTGAAGACGCCCATAATATCGATATCGAGTCAGAAGACATGGGTAACCCTGGTTGTCGCATTTGCCTCAATACTGATGACCTCAATCGGCATCGGCTATCGATACGAGCGGCAGAAGGCTTCATCAACAAGCGACAATCAGAACGGTGCGGTGTGCTCTCAAGAGAGAATACCGCACGGGCGGCTCAACCTCTACTTTTTGCTCAGATACGCCATGCCCATCGCTGGATTTTTGTTGTACTCCTACATATACACTGTCTTCGAAAGCGAGCCGGTGTTCCTGCAGCTCCTCGCCGTGCTTAAGTCGGCGACCGGGAGCGTGTCGACGTATTGTTACGAGAGGTTTCTGTCTCCTCACTGCCATTCGGGGTGGCCCTTGATCGGTCTGATCGCCGGTCTCGACATCGTGACCGGATTGGTTTCTCTTACTGATGTTTGGGTCATTCGTGCGGTGAAGGAGAGGGAACTTGATGGGGAATATTCCATTGACAATTCGCTGAGAGTACTGGTGACGGCACTTGGACTCGTCAAGTATTTCTTTGCGGAATTAGATTACATGCCAACTCTTGTGCTGTCAACGACAAACATTCACAATGATTTCGATGATCCGCACGACAGCAATAATCGCTCACCTAGAGCTGATGGTGAAGTCGATGAACAAACTGGAGGCAGTGCTCCTATGCCAAGTGGTTATCAATTTACTAACGTCTCTTGTCTGCATATCGACGACTCATGCAATAACGAAGAGGAGGATAGACCATCAATGATGGTACCGGCTCCTGAAGGTGTGCCTCGGATAAGTGCTGGGATGCAGTACGCCTCATTCTTGTCTTGCATTGACTTCGGAGCTCAAATTGGCGACTGGATCACCGTGCCAATCGTTGCTTCCCTTGAGATCACGAGAGAAAACGGCTGGGACCACCTCGACAAGTTCGTCATACTATGCAGCATCGTCCACATTGCACGTATAATATTCTTGTGGCTGATCTGCCCTTCTGCACGTTCAGGTGATTGCAGATTTTAAGTCGCATGAAGGATAAAGTTATCAACAAAGAGGCAACTCACACGATAACAAAGAATTGATACGAGTTGAAGCAGACGTCAATAACCTGTTGAAGATTGTAACCTGTTGATTTCAGATTTACATCGTAAATAAGGGCTTGGTCGAGAGGCTTCGTGCGAGATTCGTGTGAAGCAGGCGAGATCAGTGGTAGGATACCCTGGGGGTCGCCAGTCGCCACCGCAGATAGACACGTCACGACTTTCAAGTGTCTCATGTCTCATATGTCCTTGCTCGAGTCGTGCACGCTGCGCGAACTGCCAACATGATGCGCAAGCGCGCGCATAACATTCGAGCTCATAATTTTTCATTTCCATCCAACGCAAGGAAAACGCATCGGAACAGGTAATTATGATCAATGCACTCAGGGTTACGACGTCGGCATCGGCTCGACGCCTCGGGATGAGCTCACCGACTGCACGGATGTGGACGGCATCGCGGAGCGCATCCGCCGTCGCCGCACCGTCTTCGGCCCGCGCCCTTCCGTCGACACTATCGGCGCTTCGAAGATCTAAGAACCTCGCCCTGGGCATCGGCGGAGGCGTCGTTCTCGCGGGCCTGCACAGCGCGACCGGGTCATCCAATGACTTCTACGACTATCGCTTTTTGTCGCACAAGGATGCGGACGACCTGGCGTCCTTCTACGGGGGCGAGGAACTGATGGTGCGTCTATGTCCTTGTCCGACAAGGACGTACATATCTCGTGAGAGCTTTCGGTGAAGACTCTCCCTCGAAGAACAGAATCATTGAAGTGACCACGCCTTACGATGCTTCTTATTATCACGTCCCTCCGGAAGGAACTCTTCTGCATCTTCCCAATCGTGGGCAAGATCATGATGCGAAACGCCCGGTTCGACGAAACCGGTAACGTCATAACCACAGGCTTCCCCGGCCAGATGAAGGTGTCCATGGTCTTCTCAGACGATGTCGATGACAGCACAGGCGAGACAGATTGGTTCAACAAGAGGGAGCGATTCCGGAATAGTCTTTTCGGGTACACGTGCTGGGACATGGTGCTAAACTTCGGTTTTCGCACGCTGGAGGATGGTCGCATCGAGTGCTACCACTTCGGTAAGAAGTTTGGCTCCTTGGAGGCACCTGATCGCATGGGCTTATCTTTAGTTTCAAGACAACTCACCCAGTATGCAACCTACCTACAACATATGACCAGGGGAATACTTCCACGGAAATCTACCAATATTATCCCAGATCATGTTGCTCGTCTTCAAAGTCCATGCCAGGTGGGTAGCATGGGCGACCGAGCACCACATCAACCACTACGCCTTTGCGGCTGGTTCTGACGAAGACGATGAGATGGAGGAGCAGTCCCGCGCAAACATGCCACTGTTCCTCTTGAGAAACTACGCGTGGTCTGATTTGTGTGCCATGCTGTTCGGTTACGAACACAATATCTCGATCGAGGAGCAGCCTTCGTTCCTTGTAAAGAACGGTGACAAGGATGAAGATGTCAACAGCGAATCTAACGAGGGTGAAAACAAGCTCCCCTTCCAGCAGAAGGATGTCCAACGGCAGATCAGCGAGGATATTGCATCAGACAGGCAGATCATGGTTGAGCTACTGGATGACACTCATAGCGCTGATGACGTGAAGAGGATACTTGTCAAGCGTCACACTCTCAATATGCGTAGGGCGAAGTCCGTGGCCAACGGTGATGTGCTGCAGCAAGCAGAAGAAGCGGAAGAGGAGGACAGCCTGCCACCATCGACGACGGATGTTTACGTGCTCGCGAAGGACCTCGCAGTTGACCGCGCACAGCAGCGTAGGATTACTCGGAAGGCGACAAGGAGAGGCACTTCAGAGTAAGGTTGGAAGTGTTCACCTTCTTGGACGGCAAGTTGGCAAATTCCTAGATCAGTGGTAGAGGCCAAGCCAATGCCAAGCTCTTCTACAAGGAAAGTCCAAGTCATGTCAGAATGTGCAGAAAAGAATTTCATCGTGGAGTATGTTCAACAATGAAAGAACTAACACCAGAGATACGATCTGATTTCTCTGTCTACTTGCAAACTGTTCTTGTGTCCAGGGGTCTACCTTAGCTTTGGCTCGGGAGCCTAGTTCGCGCCAACAACTTGAAATTGTTCATATCTTATCGGCATGATTACTAGCTTCCAGCATTCTTTCGAGTTTGGCCTGGATTCCTCCCAAAGGTTTCATTTGGCGTCATTCTTGCTATTTCAGACTTGATTCTTTTCGCAGTTTCGGTGGTAAACGAAGTCCATCTATCAGACTCTCTTTGCACACATCCCAACATCAATCACTGCCTGTTCTTCTTTGACTAGGTGCTATGTGTATGCAGGATAATTTGACTTGAGTTATGTTGCAGGGATAACTCTTTGCAAGCGAATAACTGATATCGCACTAGTATTTGAGCTACGTGCCAAGCTGAAGCACGCGATATGGTTGACAACGTGCGAAAGTTCAGGAACATGCACTAAATAGCACTCTGATGTCATCGGCCACCTTCCCTGGGCAACGCTCCAGCAACTCCAACAGGATGACCCCTCAGCAGTATGTTCACAACATCTACACTACACCCACTCGCTGCGGCAAGCTGGAACGGCAGCATCCCACGGTACGCCACGCAGTCGCAGTCTTCGTCGACCTCCATACCAACCGTGCTCTGGTTGCACGCCAATAGACGTTTTATCACATGGTACGGAGCCGTGTGCGTCAGGGCTGCGTGCAGAGGTATGAAACCACCATCGTCGAACGTAGTGGCGCTAGTGGGATCGAGCTCATTTATGTCATCAATCATCTCCACCACAACGTCCATGTGCGACAGCGGCGTCGACGTCACTAGCACGTGGAGCGCCGTTCGACCTCGGACGTCCACATCGCTGGCGTAGTCCCTGCCGTACATTGATACTATTTGCTTCCATGACGTGCTGCACGGCTGCGCGGCAGCTGCACCGTGGATCGGCAAGAAGGTCATTCCTCTCTGATCACTCCTCGCTGGTGTGAACACAGGTCGATCGTATAACGCTGACATAAGGAAGATGTCGATGCACTGTCGGAACTCCATTTCCTTCTCGGCAAGCGCTGCGATGTCAACAGTGCTCCCCTCCTCGTTTGGACTCTCCATCATTATCCTTGCCTCGTTGGCCTCCTCGATGGCGGTTCTGTATCCCTCGACGGCAAAGTCCAATGGTAGCATCTCCTCCGTGTTTTCTCTTGCGTATATAGTGCTGAAGCCATATGCAAATATCGTTCTTATCCCCGCGCTAAAGCCTGACATGGCAGCCAGGTGGAGAGGAAGGAGTCCCTCGTCGTTGGTGATCTTGATGGCCGAAGGGAAGGCATTGATCAGCGCGGCTGTTATTTGAGGTGCATCAGGGAGGTGAGCAGCGGAGGAGACAGCTTCGTGGAGCGGAAGGCAGCCCTCCTCGCACTAGGATTGAGTTCGTCGATGAAAATAGACACTGTGTGAGAGATGCCATGAAAAGTAGATAGAAACATGTGCAAAAGATACCGAGGGACAAGCTTACCTGTACTTCTGCAGATGCCGGGACCATGCAGCATAGTAGCTGAACAGCGGCAAAGTTACCAATCTGCACAGCAAAGTGTAGTGGACAATATCCCTGTATGACATCAAAGCAAATCAATCGTTCATGAGATTTGATGCTGGCTGGTGGATACAGTCATGAACTCTAGTGGTACAACATACCTGTATGTTCCTGATCAGCGCACACCCGGGATCGGCCCTGACGATCCTCCTGATCGCCTTGACGTTGCCGTTCCTGACGGCGTAATGGAGCTGCACGTTGTTGGTTCCGTCGTCGGCCCTGATGAGCCTCGTCACCGCCGGATACTTCCTCAGTATCCTCCCCACGGGGGCGCCGTACACATCGCATATGGCAGTATTCAGGGCGTGGCACGCCAGCTCCTGCTCGGGTGTGCGCGCCCTTGAGGCGTGGACGTTCGTGCACTTCCCGTCGTAGGACGCGCATGAGTTTATGGACCGCGCGTCGGAGGAGCCGCAGTCCTCTTCGTCGTGGTGCACAGAGCTGTGCGGGTTGTGGTACAGCTCGAGGTTCAAGGGATCTATGGCCATGCTCGATATCTGGTCGGCCAGGGTGCCGCCGCCCTGGCCCTGGTTCTGCGGCCTTCCGGGATGGTGCTGGTGGTGCGACTGCTGCTGACGCTGCCTTTGCTGCTGCTGCATCATCATTATGTTCAACATTTCCCGTTGGTTCATCCCCGCGGGATGCCTGCTGCCGTGCGTCGCGCCCGACCGGACGTTGGACCCGTACGGGCCGTGCCGGCCCGACCTTTCCCTGTTCAGGTTGTCTTCCTCTTCCATTCGCAGAATATCCGCCTCGATGCTGGCTATCACCTCCCTGCTGGGTCCCCTCATGCTGCTCCCACTCCTAGTGCTACCTCCTTCTGCCGCATTCCTTGCGGCCGCGGCACTTTGCTGGAAGCTGTTGTTGGAGCCGTTTACTCTCCATCTACCATGACCATCGCTCTCGCTGTTGTTCGCGGCGCCCCCACGAGGCCGTTCAGCTGCACGCTGGGACATGACTGCTTCCATGTTTGCGATGATGTTACGAGAATTCCTATCCTCATTGCTAAGGGCAACCACAGATACAGGTTGCGTCATAGCCCTGAGAGACCCAGACGATGTTCTTTCACTCCGATCGATGGATATGTCATTCGTACTACCTCCCAAAGTCGCCTCCACTGCACGTCTAGATCTTTCATTGCCATAAGCCTCCGGCCGACCATGCTCGTCGTTCACGTGAGCAGCGGATATCCCTCGTCTCGACTTCCAACTTGCTAAACTAGAGACATTGGACGCGATGCTCCCGCAGCCGCCCCTGAGAGATCCATCCCCGCCTTGCCGCCCAGAGCGACGTCGCCGGTTGCTTTGCGAATGCAAGCCATCCCGTGAGGAGGACGATCCCGAATGGTTCGAGTCGTCGAGGTTCTGCTGCATGATCTCCGCCTCCAGGTTCGCGAAGATGCCGCGGGACTTGATCTGACTCGCCGTCAGAGCTGCAGGAGAGGATGAGATCGATACGTTCCGTCCTGCCGAAGACCTTGAGTGGAAGGACACATCCCTCGGGTGTGAGGTTGCGGCGGCGGCGGTGTTATGTGCTGTTGGTGGTGGGTATGCGAGTCTGTACCCGGGTGGCAGCTCCCCCCTGGGCTGACCGTTGTTGTACTGCTCGAACATTGTTTGCTGCGTCCTGGCAAAGATCTCCTTGGACCTCTGGGATGGCGCATCTGCATTAGATGAAGAGGGAATTGATTGTCTAGCAGGCTGCTGCGCCAAGTCCCTGTCCAATGCCGAGGTCATAGAGTGGCACAGACGGTATCCACCACCTCCTCCTCCCCTATCGCCTCTTCCTTTGCTCGCATAAGATGTGCTACCTTGCTGATGTTCATATGATGTGACCTTGTTTATTTGCCTCGATTCACGGTCCAGGCCATGCCCCCCTCTTTGAGCATATGATGTGGGTTGAGAGAGCGCCTGTTGGAATGATTGTGGGATCGATCGTGGAATCGGAATCGGGATCGCACTGAATTCATTACCAACAAGACCTTCCATCTTCATGGCCTGCCTCCGCTCCTTCGCGAACGAGTACTCCTCGTCGTCGCTGAACACGTCCTCGCCGGAAACGTCGCCGTCGTCCTCGCTGTCGAAGTCGTCTTCGTCGCTGGAGTTGGCGTAGCTCTTGAGCTTGTCGATCAGCCCCTGCTTCCTCTGCAGAACGTCGGCCTCGGACCGGGGCTCGGAGGTGAGCGAGTCCGACACTTCCGGTATGCGGGACTGCTTTCGGGGACGGCGCTCGGCGGCGGGCGCCGGCGCGGCGCTCGCGACCTCGGGGGGACGACCCGCGGCAGAAGAGGCCGCACCCTCGGCGCCTGAAACGGCCTTGCTGCCGGTCTCGTAGTAGCTCCTCCACGAAGAACATAGTCTCTCGTCGGTCTGCTCCACCAGCAGGTTGTCGTCCCCGACGGGCGCGACCTTGCTTGCTTTCTTGCCTTGATCTTGGGGTTGGGGCTGGGCGCCGCCTTCGTCCTCGGTCCCGACGCGCGAGACGCGGCGCTTCCTCTTGGACTTCATGGACGACGGCGACGACAATGGACAGTGAGTCTGACGCGGATCGTCGGCGTCGTCGGTTGGGCGCGGCGGTATGGCGGTGGGAACATCCTCGCTGAAAAACATACTAATTACTAGACTTTTTTGGCGTATTGGCCCTGTCAGACTTCTGCCTGTCAGTGCAAGCACGGCTAACCTTCCCCTCGGGGACGGACCAACAAAAAATGACAAGGCCCCTACCAGAACAAATGAAAATGGGCATGCACTGTTGGGCAGAGCCAGAAGCTTGCCAGGAGTAGCAGGCGCACGAAATGCCTTCGATCAGCAAGCGACAAGGGACTTCGATCGTTTGAGACTTGGATTGGGGTGGGATTGTTTCCAGATTGTTTCCCTTTCATTTGCTTTCATCAAATAATTCATCAGCAAGCTCGCTTCTTCCCCTCGCTCCCCACTCACGCCCGCGCAGCGCGCGGAGGATGGATGTGCGAGCAACCGCAACCGCCAGGCCGTTCAGGTGCGAATAAAATCGGAGCACCGGTAGATTTGAGCTAGCTCAAGGAAGCCTAAAAAACTATGTTTTGGGATTTTTTGCAGAGCTTGTGTTTTTAAGAAGACCTAAAAAATACAACGTCACTTGGGAAGTATTTTTAGAGAATAATACATAATGCCATTGCTAAAATAAGTAAAACTTAGTGAACCACACCAATATGAAACTATCAGTTAATAATTATAGAGATATATCTACAAGAAAGGAATACTTGAAGTTTACCCCTGGAGTTTCCTTCTCCCCAGGTTTGAGCTGCCGGTATGATAGGTACATGAGAACGAAGAACAGAGACCGGGCCCAAGGGGCATGCAAGATTAGGACCCACGAGAATGTCCTCATATCATGTTCTCTTTTGAATGTGTCATTCAGCGGCTTTTCCGGCATGCTACATTCGAATCGTTTTACGATCAAAACAAGAATGCGAAGCAATCCTTTCTTAGACATCATACTAATTACCCCCCCTAATCCGAGTGCTCTGACCAT
>JALLOV010000086.1:0-14816 GCA_036939655.1 Thalassiosira allenii | reverse complement strand
CCAAAAGTCTTGTGAGGTGCTGGGGCAGGTCTGAGAAGCTTCCTTGGCCACCAGTCCACCTCCTATACACCACTCTACCCCAAAACAGGAAGAAACTGCTTCCACAGCTGCTGGAGATCCATTGGGGTCAGCCAAGGATGTGCCAACACTTAAGTACCTCCCTTAGGCCAGGAATGCATGCCAATGTGTGCCGATGGGGCCCTGAGTATGATTGGTGTTTCTCCCCCCCCCCCTTTCCAAGGCTCCTCTTATGGGATTGGTATGCCACGTCGAGGTGGGATCAAAGCCACCCATTGTGATCCACAGCTGTTGGAGATCCATTCGGGGTCAGGCAAGGATATGCCAACACGCTGCACTGCCTTTCTGAGGCCAGGAAGGCATGCCAATGTGTGCCGGCGGTGCCCTGAGAATGATTGGCATTTTGTTGTTTTTGCCCATTTCAAGGCCCCTCCTTCGGGACGGAAGGCCATGTTGAGTTGAAAGCAAGGCCAGCCATTGTGGTCCACGGCTGTTGGAGTTGGAGATACATTGAGGGTCAGGTGTGTAAGGTGTTCGTAAACACCGCGCTCAACACCTCCGAGCAGAAGTTTGACCTCAAGTGCTAGGACATGTCGGGGTTAGCACATCCTTATCATTGCCAAAGTCCTTAGTATAAGTTACCATATGTATCTACCCTTGGCCGCATGATGCACAAAAACCACTGACAGTACTGACTGACTGGTGAGGCACTGGTCGAATTGGAGTTGATTGATGTTTTAACTTAGTGGGACAAAAGCGATCAAGGCTCTTTTTGGTCAAGCTTAACAGCCAGAGGTTCATATAAGAGCTACCTAGTACTTCTAAGATTCATTCCATGTCAGTTCTTTTTCTCGTGCGGTGCTCACGCCTTGCCCTCTTGGCGCTGGAACTTGTTTGATTATTCGCGGAGTTCTCGGCTTCCTGCTTTCGGTTTGCCTTACCTAACCAAAGATTAACATTCTTCTGCCAATCTGATTCCTGATACATGTATTCCTTCCGCACCTTCTCGTGCAAAACCTGGCAGTCTCTCTTATAGGATTGAGATGCGCGTGCCATCTCTCTGTCGAATACTTCAGATTTATCCGCAAAATGTTCAGTCAGTTCCCTTATTCTGGACTGCAAATGTCTATCTTCGTCTTCCATTTCGTGTTTTATGAGAGAATGCAATTCTGCAATTTCTCTCTCATAGATTGCTTTGGTGTCTCCGCTTTCTCTGGCAGACAGCACTTGCAGATCATCCATTTTTTTGTTCAGCTCCATCGTCCTGGACTCTTTTTTGCTCCGTGAAAGATCCCGGAGTTGAGACAATGAAGCCTCAAACTCCAAATGGTTTTCTCTCTTTCTTTGATCAGCATCCCCCGCGACGAGCTCAAAATTTGATTTCAAAGCTTGCATTTGGTCTGCCATTCGGGCTTCATTTGCCTCTTTCTGCCTAACAATCTGATCTCCTTCAATCTTGAGCGCATTTCCTTCTAGCCGTAACTCACCCATTTTCCAGTCATCTTCTGGAAGCAAAGACCCTAGTACACTCTGAAGGCTAGAGCGTATGTCTTCAGCCCGCTTGTCGAACCTCTGAATAGCCCCCTCGCGTGCCCGGCTGAGCCAACGTTTTATGATCACCTCTCCCTTCTCATCGATTGTGACATTTCCCAAGCTCTGGTCTGCATCTGCATCTGCCGTTTCCGGTGTTGTTGTCTTTGGGACAACTTCCCCAGCGGTAGGTTTGCTGCGACGACCAAGCCTATCGAGGTATTGCTCTGTTTGCTTCGCGGCTTCGCTTCGGGGGAAGCTCCCGCCCAAGCGTTCCCTAGCTGCCTGCAACCACTTGCCCATCATCTTCCCATCATCAGATGACCGTATGATTATCACTGGCTCATATTGTATCGCATCATCTGATTCGTCATCGCTGCTGATATCGCCAGGACGTGTCACTACGCCAGCCCCAACATGGCGCACATTTTTATGAAGCTTTTGTTGCTCAATTTGGTCAAGGCAAATGTTGCAAATAGTGGAAAATCTGGCATTTTCTCGGAAGAATGCCTTCCAAAGGTTGGGGTCGCTCTCTCCGGGAGAATAGTTATCTTCGAATAGCTTGATGAGACTGTCAATAGCATAGGGGTCAAACCTGCCATCCCAAGCCAAGCCTGCAGTGAGTGACTTGCAGTTGCCAAGTGTTCTAGAGCAGGATGAGCAATGGTCGTCCTTCCTCTTCTCCACGATTGCAGCAACAGCCTGAGTGAAGACACGCCTTTTGCGTGCTTTCTGAAGCCATATTTGTGCAATAAGAAGGCGATTGCCCTCCAGTGGTGTTCGATCCCATTGGCGCCTTTTCTCCTCCTCCTCATCGGAATAGTCATCGCTGCTGATATCAGAACGATCATCTGCCCTCCTATTGATACCCTCACCAACATTCATGAGGTTAGAGTACACGTCACGCACATAATCAACGAGAGGGCGACCATCGGGGCCAACGTCTTGTAGCGACCGAGGGGTCATGATCTCGACAAGATGCTGCAACACCCACGGTCTATTTTTCTCTATAAATTTGTGTCTGAATGTTTCACTGTTCATTGCTATAAGTTCCTGCCGCTCCTGTTCAAGATCCTCTTGCCTCCCCTCCCCGATTGCTAATTTGGAAGCAATAACATCATCCATCGTGCCCTGCAGCTTGGCCACTTTCCATATGCCAGCCCAGGAAATGGCGTCTATGTCTGTGTTAGATACAAAGATGCAAAGCTTGGAGATAACTTCGCAACAAAGGATCACAATAGCCACAATCAACGGAAACACTGGGTCCCCGAATAAAATATATTTCCTTCGCAGACATATCGTGATTCCGAACATGTTGGTTCCAAAACCGAGCGCAATTATGCTGAGTATGAAGTAATGCTGAGACGAGAAGCAGAGCAGATCCATGTTCTGAAGAGATCGCGTGACACTTTCATCTACATGCGCCAATAGATTCCACCTACTCTCACGGTTAGCAAATCTCCACCGCTGATATGAAAAGTAGTCATAAACTCTCCAGCCGTAGAGAAGCTCTTGGCTGCTCAATACGAAACAATCGACAAGAGACATCCACGGAATCATATACAAGGAAAAGACTCCGTAATATACAAGCTCATACTGGTTGATGTTGTAGCTCATGGCCATTTCCGTCTCCGTGAAGAGAAGCATCAGTATCCATATCATAAAGGGCAGCACTTTTGCGAATGGACAATCGTTGGTTAGAGCTCGTGCTTTGGTGATAGAAGCATTTCTTACTATTCGGTGACTCACTCATGACACCTGTTTTCTCCATGCTGTAAATAGACAGGGAGTCTAAAAGCGGCTCGACTCCCTCGGATCGCAGTTCAATGTCCTCGTTCACCTTCTTCCACCTCGCCTCTCGCTCCTGTTTCTCCTGCCTTGTAAGTCCTTTGCTGCCGAAGGCTTGACCGGCCAACAATTTCCATCGAGGCCACAGAGTCAGAACGGTTTTGATCAGCGGATAGAGGAAAAGACGCTGGACAACTAGCAGCGCGATCTCGACCAGGAAGCTCATCGTGAATTCTACGAAGTTCCGAGCGCCAATGGTTACGAGCAGCTCTGCCATTTGTATCGAGACCAAAAGGGGCGCCGCCAACAAGCGATCTCCCATGATGTGGGATATCAACAGATCAAACACCATTTGAAGGAGTTGGAATAGCACCTTGAAACGATAAATATTTTGTCGAAATGCATCCGAATACGAAAATTCCCACAGACACATCAATGTGGCTTCAATCGTGAGGCCGATCCAGACGAAGTGCGCACGCTTACTCGCCAGCCCAGAATCGCCTTTCATGTGTCCGTCTCCTTCGTCAACTCTCTTTGCCCGAGCCACGGGTATCAGGAGCTTTTGCGTTGCCTGGTACACAGTGTAAAACCCTAGAACAACGAATGCTGAACCCAGTCTCCCCATAGCATTTTCGATCTGCTCCTTGTCTCCGACTTTTCCTCCCCTGGACCAATCTCGATGTATGCCGCTGAACGCGAAGGCCGAATCATCACTGAACAAGGAATGAACAATCAGGACAACCGTCATAAATGGTACCACAGCGAGCAACGATCCCTGAATCTGTGGTCTAGCGACCAATCTCATCAAGGAAGACCCCATAAATTGTGGAGGATGGCGGAGTTTTGTCAGTAGGCGATTCATCCCATAAACAAAGCCTCCCATGGAACAGATCACCAAGCCTACTAGAGTGAAGAAAATGGCGTACACAAATCCACCAAACTCAAACCGATTGAGTAGATCGAACCACCCCAGTGCGTAGTATTGCAGTTGTAGGTCGTAGTCTTGGGACTTGATGTTCCCGTTGATGTCAACGTCACATGGACGTATGCCCCTTTCTTGCATCATGTCAAGGATGTTGGTACTACCCCCGAAGTGAGACGGCGCTATAGTAGTGCATAGCTGCTCAAAATAGAGCTTTGATTCGACCAACCGCTTTTTCCCTTTTGTCATTTGATAGTATTTCAGCTCCAGATGAACCTTTCTTGGTATGGTGTGACGGTATCCTCCCATTTCTTTGTCAACTGTCACTGGAATCAAGCCGTCGTCTTTCCTCAGCTCATCCAATACCGTGGTCCGTCCCCAAGCTTCATCTGTACCAGAAGGTACGAAATCACTGGAAGCAACCGCATCCCTGGTCTGTTGCGCACAGAAGCCGGCATCAAAGGATTAGAGTCGCTGCGTCAAAAAGGTACACACAAGAGGAAAGCTGCAATGCTATTTGCTACTCACAATGTGAAAGAGGGTAGACCCAGGGGATGCCTCGAACCAGCGCAAGTCCTTCCTCGCTTCCCGGACTTCTTCCTCGAAGGTACATCGCAGCACCACTCCGAGACAAGTGTCGCTCACTGGAGGTTTCCCGTAGAATGCGTACTCTTTGGTTGGTAAAGTCTGGTCGTAACTCACACCTTCACAATCTGGGTGTTCCTCCAGTAGCCGACTCAAGCCAATGCTGCTGTCATATCCAGCACAATTCGAGAAGAATGGCAAGTACGGCAAGGCAAGAAAGTCGTCCGCACGCGGCCACCAATCATCTTCTTCGAGTACTGTATCAATTGGATCTCTTGTGGGGTATGGCAGCGGGTTGGATTGATTTCCAAAGGCACCGGCTAAGCGACGGTCTCCAATAGAAATATTGCTCGGCCTATCCACAATGAAGCGAGTTTCCATCTCCTTGACTTGGCCATCTTGCACGAAGTTGTTGGGCAAGTTGAGAGGCAGGTCTAGGCTCCACTTTTCGAAGCTCGATTGTTCAATCACCGCCATCCATGTTGCTTTACCATCAACATCATCTGCAAATCGGCCTGGGGAGTGCACCCGGAGCATACTTTTGTCCATCACACCGAAGAAGTCACTGAAATCAGCATAATATGCCCCATGAAGGAGTTCAACTACAACTGTAAGCTCGACTTTGGCAATGGCGCTGATGGCCAATTGTACTGGCTGGTGCTTATCATCGGGGAAACCAGAAACGTCGGCATTGGTTGCAAAGAATGCGGGCATTGAATGGCGGCTGCATTTGCAGCATCCCGGTGTTGCCATCCATGCTGTGCTAGATTCTGGCTTGTATATGTTGTGTGGCAATACATTATTTGTCACCACAGATTGTTCTTGGAAGGAATCTTGATACTCATTGAAGAGTTCTAGGGGACGATCGTGGTCTATTTCCTCTTGCAAAGTTGCATTCATCAGAAGCTGGCCCTTCGGTTCTTCCTTCGGCGGAAGATAGCCGTATTCGTGCTCAAATACTCCAATGAGTTTTCTTCGTATTGTCTTTTCGATGAGCGGATTATCAGCGCATGCCGAGTCACTTCCGCACGTATCAAGTCCACGTAGCTCTGGCACATCCGAACAACAAACCTTATCCCGCCACTGAGAGTAAGTTTGCCATCGCTGGACGTCATAACAATCGTATACCGGAGATAAAGATCCGTCATCTTTCGTGTCTTGACAGAGGCGGCGGAAGGAAAGGAAGTTCCAGGTGGTATCCGAACAAAAGTACGGACGCAACAAGCACTTGTCCAGATCAGGTTCTGAAAAGAGAACATGTGGGTTTCGGTCATCATCTTCATCGAACGATTCGCAAGCTTCCACACTTTCATGCGATCCATCTGGTCGCATGCAGACCTTTCTCCTGTGTTTTTTGAGGCATTCATTGAGGATTTCCGCCTGTCTATCAGTGGATGGATATTGGCAAGATGATGACTGGGCATTGCCATCCCCGTTGATCTTCTTGCATTGGTAACGAAGTGGGCACGGCTTGCATCCATCGTAAATTGCAATTCTGTAGTGCTCTCCATACGTGATGTTGTTCGGTAGGCTCGATTGGTTTACGGTGAGAATGGCAACATCGTATGGATCCAGCTTCAACGTAGGCGACTCGTCAACAGTACCCTCTACCGTAGCCGGCGGTTGGGTGGTCAGGTTGTTGATTGGCGGCAAAAGCGAGATTCGATGCAGCACCTCCTTCTTTGTTGAGAGGCATTCCTCGAGTCTAGTCGATCCTTCACCTGAAATTGTTGCATTTGGGCATTTCAATAAGTTTTGGCATTCACACCAGTCAAGCGGGCCAGCAAAGTCAAAGGTTTGAGAGAACGTGTCATTCCCCTGTCCCATCGTGACGAGTTCAATGGACGTCGGCGAAGTCTTGTTGGTGGCATCCAAGTACACGAACTGCTCTAGTCTTTGACCAAACTGTTCGATGAGTCGGAGAGAGGTGTACAGATCAAATACGAACGGATCAATGTTGCTCCTGTCACCACGCGCCACTTGCGATCTCTCGCTGTTGTATTCAGAGTAGACGCCATCCTTTAGCTCTTTGTAGCTTTCAAACACTCTATTCTCGGCGGACGTGAACCTAACCGAAAATCCTTCGCGCGGATTGAGTTGGAGATAGCCATTGGTATGTTCATGCAGGGCCGATGTCTTGGGGAGTTCGTTCTCATCTGGAAGCCTTCCCTGGGTTAGGGTGAAGACTTCATCTGATTCACCGAACTGGCATGCGTTGCCACTTCCATACTGAAGCCCAAACGCCTCCATAGACGGGTCAGTTGCAATAGCCGATTGCAAATCCTTGTGAACGCGAGAGTGCGGGTACCAGAAATCCCGCTTTCCGCTGCCAGAGGGGGGGACTACTGAGTCACCAAGGCCGAGATCATCGAGAGGTAACTCAGAGGTGCACTTCCAATACCGATACAAGCTCGCGAGCGTGAGGAATTGAGAAAAACAACCGCATTCCCTGCGTCGCATGGCATCCTTGACAAGTACGGATTTGTTGTCTCGGGTGCACTGCTCTTCAGAGGCCGTGGCCTCATCCGTAGCTGCCAGCAACTTGCTCTCGGAAAGATACTTTAGATAGTTGACGTTTGTGTGATTCTGTAGCACATCGACGTGGAACCTACTCTGCAAGCTTGGAATTGCAGCTGCATTGCAATCTCCATCATGGTCACTGAGCATTGTGAAGCTGTCACCGCCTTGGTAATGAATATTAGTTAGAGGGATCGTGCGACTCTCGCCATCAAACCTACGGAGTAGACCATCGTTTGCCAGGGAACCAGTAACAGGATCAGAGGTACCAGTGGGGCACCAGTGATTTTCAGGGCAGACGCCACTGCTCGGCTGCCCGAGATTGTCGCTCACAGAACCACAAAAGCGACCTTCCTTACAAAGACTGTTCAGTTGGCTACCGGGTGCGAGAAGATTAGTATCAGGCGTCGTTGCAAAGTCGCAATCATACCCAGCAGGGCACGGATAGTTCATCGAACTCTCAAGAGATGTTTTCTCATCACAGACATATTCGGCATCGCAAGGCTTGGCCTGCGGTGGAGCCATTCCTCCTTCTGAACATATCAGATCGGCTTCGCAAGTGCCTCTGTAGAACTGGTCATGGGCCAAGAACACAGCGCGTTGATCGAATTTCTTGATGTCGCAGCATTTGCCCTTGGCATGTAATTCGTAAGTCTCGTCAATGTAGCAGCCCAGCTCTGAATCATATGTGGGGCATTTTTCAACATCATAACCACCTTCAACATCATGACCAGGATCGGTGTAAACGATCCGTTTGGCATCCTCCATCACGAGCGATGAGTTCATCAGCTGTATGCCCTTCGTGCAGTTGAATGCTGGTTCGTAGACCCGGGCTTTTGGCAGGTCAATGTATCCGTTGCCAGCTCCGCGGAAATATTGGAAGCTGTAATCATAACCCTCTGGCGGGGCCGTGGCATACATTTGGCTATTCAGGAGCGCAATCCCGTACCCTTGGTGAGGATAACCCGTCTGAATATCATACTGAGGGCCGTAATAGTCTGCCATTCTCTGATACACCAAGCTGCCTGCAGGCTGAGAGTTTTTGTAGCACTTTGCTTCACTTTGATACTTGAGAGAGCTCTGATCGCTCGGTCGGAAATGGGGACCTCGTCCTAATATATCAATGTAGGGAGGAATCAACTCGCCAAACGAGTAGTGGCTTTCGGTATCCGAGTTCAGGGCCAAACATTCATCCATTGAGAACGGAGGTGGCCTTGAGTCAGTAGGAAAGGCATATTCCAGCGCCGGCATCCCCTGGTCATTCAGAATCGGCTCGTACGGTGTAGGCAGATCTGCGTAGCTACACGGGATCGTCATTCCATCAAGTGGACACACGACACCTGTTGGGCAGCGTGTGCATTCACCTCTTTCTCTCAGCCCCCAATTCTTCGACCAAGTGCCTGTGTCGATGATTGCATTATTGTAAGATAAGGCAGTGAAGTTGAAGTCATGCGATTTCCATGCGAGAAAAAAGTCTTCAAACAATGACTGGGTGCACTTTACGCACCTTGGGGACAGGGAACACACTGCACGTGCAACCAGAGAAGCAATGAGTGATGAGTCAAGAATCTCCCAAGATGACAGCAACGACCAAACTGGAGCAGGAACCACACTTACACCATAGCCACTTTCATCATTTGTCGATCGATAAGTTCCTGGGCCACACTCTTCAGCCTCAAACAAACCCTCGAACACTACGATTACATGTTTATCAGAAATACATTGATGTACAATATGATTCAGCAAACAAAAACGCAGACAAGGGAGACTTACTGCAAGATGTTCCAGGCGGACATTCATAACCTATATGGGACGGAAGGGTGATGACATACCCAGAGAATAAGTTACAGCATATCAGCACTTAGCACAAACATGGGCAGGTCTACTTACACTGGTCAGTTTGTATCGTAGGCGCGTAAAACCCTGGCAAACAGGCGGTGGATTCGATTGTACCAGGATGCTCGGCATAGAATCCTTTCGGAGTGGGCCTTGGAACGGCCGTCCCTTTTGGACATTGGAATCCGGGCGGGCACGCGCCAGATCCCTTTGCCGAGGTGGATGCTGCTTCGCAAAAAAATCCAGCTGCGCACGGCTGTGCAAAGCCGACAACACTCTCTTGCACTTCATTTGAGCCAGTGCCCGCAAAGCAAAATGTGCCAGGTGTGCACGCATATGGCCGGAGAGTTGTGTCATTTCTGAATGGGTCTGATGTTTTCGTTCCATTTTGACAATAGCTGCAATAAGAACTCGATTGTTAGAGAAGTACCCCGGCCAAAGGCAGAAGAGTCGCAACAATGTCTTCAACTTACAATCCCGCCGGGCATCGAATATTTGGACTAGCCAATCCCTCCTTGGAACATACATAGCCTGTAGAAAAGATGCAACAAGTGTGTGTGCCATTAGTCAGGGTTAGATACGCCCACAAGTCTGATGGCGACAGAAACAATGAACTTACCTGGAGAGCAAATGACTGGATCCGATAATCCATAGCGTGGGCAGTAAAAACCTACTGGACAGTTCGAGCATGACTCCTGACCAATCATAAAGTTGAACGTGCCCGGTTCACATGGCAGGGGGTCAAATACGTGGTCGTGAGGGCAGTAAGTCCCAACTGGGCAGGATTTCTTCTTGCCTGGAAATGAGTAAATGAAAATGTAGTTTGAGATGAGTATCAATTGATCCGATAGTCTGCACCACCAAAGACTTGCAAGTGGGCACTTACCAAGCCGGCAGTAGTGTCCTACAGTGCATGTCTGAGAAGATGGTGCTATTCCTGGCTTGCAGTTAGTCCCTTCGGCACACTTGGGCCTTCGCAAAGCAAAGCCTGTGGAGCTGTAGTCGAATGATCGATCAAACACCTCAAAATTATCAGAGTCCTCGTAGTTCAAACACTCCTCATCGAAGCAATACCTTCCACGGATTGGAGTCACAGAGGAATCCTCATCAAGAGGCATCAAGTGCCTTTCAGCCCATACTTGTGCCGGGTATTCCGAAGCTTGAATCCCAAAGTCATCGGTAGAGTTGTCAAAACACGTCCCAGAGCCAAAGTTGAAGCTCTTCAGACATGCCGTTGCTAGCGTAGCAGTTCCCCTGTCGCAAATGAAGTTTGTTGGACACGGTTTGACCTCGTCCATGCCCCTCTCATCGCAGATGAAGTGTGCCGGGCATATTCTAGGGACAGTCATACCAAACTCATTGCAAACGTAGCCAGTCGGACACTGGATGCAGCGCCGTTGACCTGCCAGAGGTTGGTAGGTTCCTGGGTCACACAGTGTGAAGTTCGTCTCCAACAATCCACTGCAATACGCCCCTCTTGGGCACATGAGCAGAGTATCACTGCCTTCCGTTCCAGGTTGGTACATGCCGCCGGGGTTGCTCGAGGAGTATGTGAAGTCACCAAAGAAAACATAGTCCTGGGCATTGTTTGATACAGATAGAGGGACTGACTTCTCCTCGATTGAGTCCATATAATTCTTCCCATACAAGGGCGGCGAGAAGCAAAGCAAAGCCTCTCGCGTCAAGAAGGAGGCCGGCGTAGTTTCCTTTCCGAATTGACACGTGAGCTGTGTATTGTTGACTTCAAGAAAAGAAATACAGAAAGTCAGCAACTAATGCGGCTAGCAAGAGCAACAAGATTTTCAAGAAGATGCTAGATTGCCATGACTCACCAAAGTTCGACCCACTAATGAAGACAGGGTTTCCTCCCAAGCTCGGGCCTCCTGTTCTTGAGACACCCGAAACTTCAATATCCTCCAGATATAAGAACTCTTGACCATCAGAGGTGAAATCATGCCCGTTATTCGTCACCTCGAGTTGGACTAGACGACCCACCATGTACTGCGGGTAGTAGCTTGCCATCTGCATCGAAACCAACGAGGAATCTTCTATCGGAGGCGAAGAGCATAGGATTTCCGAGCTACTAACAAATCTCGCTGGAACAATCAAGGATTCAAATCGGCACTGCAACGAAGTCGTGTTCACGAAACCCTCTCCGTAGACTCTGACATTTGTGCCAGCTCTCTTCGATGGTCCAGATATTGGACTGATGCTTTTCACGGTGCATGCATGGTAAAACCGGAACGGATGACCTGACCTTGTGTAGTCTTGGCCATTCTGAGTCACCTCCAAGGAATAGGTACCCGAAGCATACGGTGGCGTTCCGCATTGCACATGCCTAGAACTTTGAAATGACCCCGGAACAGCTACATCGCCAAACATGCAGTATAAATCTTTGTTGGAAAAGAAAGGACCTCCGAAAATATCGACCGTTACATTCCCATTGACCGTCGAGGATTCTGGATGGATGCTTGACAATTTGATTTCCGGATCATAACGATAAAACTTTCCTCTGTCTTGCGCGGATCCCTCCAGAGTTGAAATATCTTCATTCGCAACTACTTGCTTTGACTCCACTGTCACTAATACGAGATGAGGTTTCAGGGAAGCTGGAGTTGTGCATGTGACCTCGACCAACGCATCCTTTGATAAAGACGTGCTGTTGGCAATGGCATATTTTGAGATCTGCACAGTCTCAATCGGCCCAGAGGAATGGCCAATACCCCAGAATGTGCAAAAACGCGCCGACTCCCTAGAAAAGTTATCCCCTCGGAGCCGGACAGTTGTGCCTCCAGAGACGCTTCCGTGGCCTGGAGTGATGCTTTGCACTATCGGAACTGGTTTGTATTCGAACGATAGATTTTGGACCGAGAAGTCGGCTCCGCCATTGATGCTCACTGCAACTTCCACAGTACCACCGTGGTTCAAGTCAGTCCCCTTCACAACCTCTATAACTTTTGAGTTGTAGTCATTTCCGTAGACAGCATCCCTCGTTGGAGTTCCTCTGAGAGGTATGGCAGGATCTATCAATAGCAATGGCACGTCACCAGAGTATGACGTAGAATGAAGCGGAGGATCAACAAGGCTTGACCGATGGAATCGGTCCTGCACAAATTTGATGTAAAAGTTCCGGCAAATTCCAACAATGCCGGATTCGACAGCGACTTTGTACTCTCCAAATCGTTCACTTTCTGTAATGACGACCTCCACCCGATCAACCAAGTCTAGCCGCTGCAGAGCTAATTCTACTTCATGCGCTGTGGCGACTGCACTGACGGGACCAGTTGTGCGTTTGCAGGTCTTGCAATTGGACACATCAAATGGATACTGCAGCGAAAAGAAGCCGCCGAACTGGGTCGCAGTGCCAGGCACGTGTTCGATAGCAGTGTGCAATTCGCTGGGGCAGGATTGTGGGGCATCCTCCTCGTTGCATTGGTAGTATTTGACTGCAAGCCTATCGTGGAGAGGATTCCCCATGATATCCAGTAAAAAGAATTCACCCTCATACTTCTCAACTACAGCGCTTTTCCACCCAAGTGCTTCGATAGCCTCTGCAACCTCGCTCGCTGGAGCAGCAGCTGAAAGTGTCTGCCCTTCGAACCCATCAAGAACAATGGCAAACCCAGATGTTGTCTGTAGTGGAGGAGTGATTCGGTAAACTGCAAAGCTTGAGCCTCTCCTCGTTTCTACAATATCAATTGCCGCATTCGTTCCAATGAGCTTGGCGGAGGGCGATGCATAGTCCACGGATAGAAGTGGTACATCGCCAGCGTTCTTCAAGCTGTCAAATGTCACATGCCACTGATACGCTCCACTCCCTGTCATGTTTGAGTCTAAGCTTGCAGAATTCACCTTGATGCGATCGATGCCACTGAGCTCCTCGAGAGCCGTCTTGATTTCCTCGTTAGTGGCATTGGACGGGATGGGCCTGGTTGCTTCGACATTGCCGTTGTCGGAAAACACTAGCTTGAACTGTCCGTCCAACCGCTGTGTTCCTCTCTGAGCGAGCACGCACGAAACTGACACATTTGTTCCTGTCAACTTAACCGCACCTCCGCCGGAGTCCACCACATGCAGAGTCTCTCCGTCGAAGGTTTCACTTTTGGGCAGCTCTATTTTCCACTGGTATGTTTGATGAGTCAAGGGCCCTGTTCTGTTGACGCTGAAACCATCAGGGAATAGACCAGTGAGTGCCTCCTTCATGCCATCTGCGGTTTCGTTGTGGCGAAGCCATCGTGTATTATGAGACAGAGGGTATACTTTTTTACCACCAGGAGCAACGAAGCGGAACCCTCGACCAAGTTCGTCATCGTCCAGATCGGTATCCCCAAAGGTCTGACAAACATGGACTTCATTGACATAGTCGTCAACGTTGGCAGATATAGTTTGAATCTCCGGGTTGGCAGCCATGGTGAAAATGCTCACTCGCTGAATCTCATTGATCCACCCTAGATTGGGGCTCACGCACGATATCTCACCAACGTCGTGATAGAATGCAGCCACCTCCTTCTCGCCAAAGCGGCAGACGATGTCGTCAGGGTTCTGAAATGGACCGCCACGAATGTTCACCCGAGTGCCACCGACGACCAGGCCAGAAGTTGGATGCAGAGAGGACACCGAGAAGTCTTCATCGTAACGAAATACGACCTTCACCCTCGAAAAGACTTTGCCCTGCCCCACAATCGATATATCCACCGGTACAGAAGGAGCGTGGTCATTCGCGGACCGAGGAGGAGACAAACAAACGACGTATTCGCCGTTCGTGCCGACTTCAATCGCATGCGAAACGTGAGTCCCGAACCTGCAAAGGGCCCGCGGTCCGTGGGCGACGGGGCCGCTGGTGATTCCCTTCACAACGACCCGGGTACTCCCGGACGAGGGGCCGTGGTTGGGTTCCAGGAGGAGCTCGTCCCGATCCTGAGAAGAGAGGTAGCCGAAGATCCTCGAATCGGAGCGATCGCGTCCGCCGTTGCTGGACACGTAGAAGGGCACCCCGGCACCGTTGGTATTCTCTATCGCGGGACTTTCGCAGGACAGCGTCGACGGACCGGTAACGTTCGCTTTCACAACGGTGTCGTTGAACACACAGACAGGATCCGCGTAGTGACTCTCGAAAGAAAAGGGATCCAGGATGCTCTCGCGATCATTTTTGGGCAAAGTTTTGTCGTATGCTTCCTTGATAGACTCGAGGCTCAGGTCATCGTCAACCTCCACTAGCGGCCCATCGTCGAAACTTATCCACGTCTTTGCCGGAATGTCCCCATTTGGTGCCGTGTGAACGATCGTCGCTGTCGAGTTGTTGATCGCATTGTCGATTACAATAGGAGACGACGACGACGAAGTTTCATCGCCGGGCGACTCGGCGCAAACGGACAGGAGTAGGAGAGTGGAAACGACGGAGGCAAGGAAGAGTCGCCTCATGATAGCTCGCCTTCATCTGGGGAACCTCAGCCGATCAAGCATAGAGTTAGAGGCTCTGTCTTCCCTTGGCGGGGAGGAGGGCGTCGGCGCGTCGGCTTACTTTCAAATTTCAAAGGCGCTCTCCTCGACATGAACATCTCAGGGACTCGGCCGAAGCGCTCAGGCGCTCCACAGAGGCGGCTAGGACCGACGGCGGGAT
>JALLOV010000085.1:0-14584 GCA_036939655.1 Thalassiosira allenii | reverse complement strand
TAGCTGCGTCCCCATTCGTCATTCCCTTGGTTGCGTTGAATTCACCTCACTAGCTGCAATTCATCGATTGGCTTATCCTATCGATCCCGACAACGAACTGTGTATCAACCAGCACCGATACCGACACCATCGCACCCAACCCCGTGCGGCGAATAGCAAACGGCTCGTCGACGGCGACGGAAGACAAAAGATCCATACGGCTGACGACGGCGTACGGCGTGCCGTGGACGTCACATCACACATATTATCATTATTGCCGCACATCACCGGCCATTGCCATCAAAAATAATCTCATCGAGCAACCCGGGACCAAATCGCGACCCTAAGAACACCGAGCAAAGTCAAGATAAAGCGCGATAAACATCCAAACCGAAGAAATCATAATGTCGAACATCAAGTCCTGGGCCGACGCCTCCTCCGACGAGGAGTCGGACGACGAGAATCGCATCGCACCCCCTCCCTCCGGGCTCCCCGGCTCGTCCTCCTACGGCCAGCTCGCGACCCCCGCGGAGGAGTCCGAAGAGGAGGAGTACCACGAGCCGGCGCCGCGGTTCGAGGTCCCCGACGGACCGCCCTTCACCGCCTTCCTGGGCAATCTGTCGTACGACATTCGCACGTCGAACGACCTGGGGAGGGAGGTGGACGACCTGATCAGGGGACGGAGGCTGGAGGTCGTCGACGAGGGCACGGGAAAGCCGCTGGGGGAGGTCAGGCTGAGCGCCGCGAGGCTGATGATCGAGCGTGATACCGGGAAGAGCAAGGGGTTCGGGTACGTCGAGTTCGACACCCCCGAGGAGGTGAGCCTGTGTCAAAATGTTGATGTTGATATTTGTGTCGTCTGATGATTTTATTTTCGCCTGCATTGCTGCGTGAATTTTATTATGCTGACATGTAAATGCCAATCATTGTCTTCTCTTGGCTTGTGTTATGACTGCTGGTATCATTATCATATCTTGTGCGCTGGTATTAATATTCATGGGATTTCAGGTAAGCTATGCTCATTTCTTGAGACTCTCAAATATGGATGGTTTACGAGAGGTGATATTCAATTGTTTCAGAAGTAACAAGTAGGAGTATTATTCATGGCTTGGGGGCTGCAAGGACCGTTGACTTGGATGGTCTCGTCTCCAGAATCTTCTTACTCAATGTTCAAGGGAGAGTCGGAATCAATACGAAAAGTATTTCAGAGGCGATATGTTCAGTGGTTGGTCACTGCAGAATTAGGTTCAAATAAGAGTATTTTGAAGGGGGGCGAACCTTGGGTAGGACTTGGATCTCTTGCCTTGTAGAAAACCTTCTGTGTGGTACCGTTGACTACTTGGATGGCCATGTATCTTCCCTTTTGGATTCTGGTGTATCAGAATCTTCATATTCTTGCTCATATCTCATGCTTCACGCTCATCGTCACCTTTTATCATGAATTGACGCATACAGCTCATGGCGTTCCTCCACATGCCGAACCACCAGCTCTGCGGCCGCGGCGTCAAGGTGGACGTCGCCGAGAGCCAGCCAAATAACCGTCGCAGCAGCACCAGGGGAAGCAGAGGCGGACGCGATCGAGGGGGAGATCGGGGCAGCGATTTCCGGGGCAGCGATCTATCCAGGGGATCCATGGGCGGCAGGGGCTTCCCCGACAGGGATTCCAGGGGATCCATGGGCGGACGTGGCAGGGGGGACGGCCGGCAATTCTCCGATCGTGATTCTCGGGGAAGCATCGGGCGAGGGGGTGGAAGCGGTCCTCCTGCTCCAATTGATGGATCTCAGTTCATGGGCGGACGGTACGCCCGCGGCAGCAGCGGCAACCTCGGCTCTGGTGGAATCACTCCCACTGCGGTGATGAAGCGCGCCGACAGCCAGGGCAGCAGCAGCAACATTGGGAGCAGCGTGGGCGGAGGCGGCGCTGGGGCTCCGCCGGGTGGTCCCAGACAACGTCCCTCGCTAAAGCTTGCACCACGTACGAAACCACTGGAGAAGACTGAAGCGTCTTCGACGTCGCAGTCGTCAATTTTTGGCGGGGCGAAGCCGAGGGACGAGACGAAGTTCTCCGAAAAGAAGGAGTTGAAGGAGAAGGATGATGGGGTGAAAGACGTAACGTCCAGCATGAAGAAGGCCGAGATTAAGCAAAATGAGGACAAGCCAAAGCCTGCAGCTGCCGCTGCTGCTGGCGAAGATTCAGAGAAGGCCGCCGCAGGAAAGAATGGCAACAAGGATACTCCGGCCAAGGAGAATAACTCGTCAGCTTCGCCCAAGGACAAAGAAGAAAAAGCCAAAGAAGATACTCCCGGTCCATCCACTGAATCAACCAAAAAGCTTGACAGAAAGGACTCAAAGGGAGGGCGGGGAGGTAGAGGTGGTAAAAAGGAAAATGGTGAAGGCGGAAGGGGCGGAAGAGGCGGAGGAAAGAGAGAGAACAGCGATCGAAAGCGAGAAGGCAGACGGGACAGCACACGCAAATCTGGCCGAGGAGGACGTGGCGGAGGTAGGAGGGAGAACAGTGATCGCGGCGGCCGTGGAGGCGAGGGGCGCGGTGGTGACAAGCGCGGCTCGAAGTCCACTAAAAATGGTGGTGACAAGGCCAAGGATAATGCAGGCGGTGATGCCAAGGGCGGCAGCTCGTTGGCGGCGGCCGCGGCAGAGGGCAAAAAGGGAAAGGAGCAGCAGCAGCCGGCCAAAACCCCGCCCGCCATGCCGGCCGCGCCAGCGAAGGAGGCGAAAAAACCTCCCAAGAAGGCGAACTCGTTTGCAGCCTTCATGGACGATTCTGACGAGGACTGAATAATCCGGGTTCTGCGAAAGGCATGGTGTTTTCTCGGCCAGAATACACTGGTCTGCAGTGACGAGCTCGAAGCCCGGCCATCGCCGCGCTGCTCTCTTGCTGGGTTGGAGATGATGCAATGCGCGGCAATGAATGGATGCATCCTGCTTTTATTGTATTGTAGTTTCAGTTCATAAAAGGAAAACTATTGGACACTTTGGGCTCGACACCAGTACCTATGTTCATGTGTCTGTGTACTTATCTCCAAATGAAAATTGGTTTTGTGAAAAGAATGATTCTTTCAGGCCCAAGCTTTTTCATGAATGCACTGCGAAGAGAATTCGATGTTTGTCTCTTTGCGGCAGAGGACCTCTGCTTTGCGGTATTATTTTACTCAGGCTTCTTGGATTTTTTTTCATTGTGTGCGTCAGTCCCAGAAAACAATGGCATCTTCTCGCTGTTACATATAGACCCCTATTATATACATCTGCACAATATTATATTCGTTGCATCAACCCCATTCTCTCGCGCGCCTGGGCTTCTCAGCAGCGTGTGATAATGTGCTATTGGCTACCGGCCCATTCTTGTCCAATTTGTGTTTGTGCATTAACTTGTTGGCTAAGGCCAACGCCCCCCACTGAATGTGACAAATAACAAGTATGTTAGTGGAGGAAGATAGCCATGATTCCGGTCTGACTTTCAAAGTACTCACCTGCATGTAGCAAACGTAGGCATTGCTGTACGAGCTCTTTGCATCATCAGTGCAACCCCGTGCGTCGCAATGATTTCCCAACAATTCGTAAGCCAAAGCCATCTCATGTATGTTGCCGTGATCTCGAGCGGCGCTGATAGATGCAATGTATTGATGCGTCACATCATCGCTACCCTGGAAGGAGGCATTGTACTCAGCCTTCATCAGTAGCCACTTGTTTTCGAACAGTGCCTTGGTTACGAATGTCCAATTCCTCAATTTATCCATCATCTCGCGGCCTTCCCAAGGAAAAGTGAGTGTTAGTCAAGACGGCTGGCCAGCGCAACAATATCTTCTTTCAGAGTGTCTTCACATACCTTCCTTCAGCCGGTTCTGACCACCATGGTCCCGGTACAACCGCAGAGCGATGAGCCCCCTAAAAAAAGTGTGGTAGATTAGAATGAGCTCTGGCTTCTTTGCCATGGGAAAACCCATCGCCTTCTTATCAGACTCTTCGGCTGCGATGAAATCATCTCTCCAGAATTGAAGAATCATGTTGTACACATGAATGTGGTGAAGTAGCCGAACGTTTTTTGTTGATTCGGCTTCGCTTTGGAGGTCATTCATATTGTGAATCGAATCGCTCACGAGAGAAAAGTGTTCCTCCAGGTTGTTTTTCCCCATCAACTCAAATAGGTAAATACTGTCAAGAAGTGCCCTCATAGCAGGCCAGGCAGGTTGCTTTCCCTGCTTGGCATATTCCTCCATTCGTTCTGTTGATCCTTGGTATATGATTGACAGGTTTTCACCTCCGAAGAGCTTATATCGCCACCCAAAGCGGAGTGCCATTAGTGCGAAATCCGTCCTTCCAGTCCCCAGGGCATCCTGATGGTATTCAAGAAGATTGGTGGCGATCTCTCTGGGTGACTTGAAAAATATGTCAATCGTTAGATAGAGAACCAGCAGGGATCCTGATGCAAAGTCGAGCATTCTAGCACTTGTCGACTTTTTCCTTGCTCTATACTTCTCGTGGATGGCCCTGACCACTTCGGACCAAAATTTCCCAGCTCTATAGTCTCCTTCAAGTGATATCTTGAACTTGCCATACCAGGCAAATGCTGTTGCTGAAAATTGGCACACTGCACCAAAGTTGAGGCTGTACTTAACTAGCTCGGCTGTGATGATTGGCACTGCAAAACAGAAATGATAGTAAGATAATCACTCGCGTTAATGAGTCCAACGAAACATGAGTCGCCAATTGTGACGTACAAAAAGGTGATGTCAAGGTATACGCCGCGCGATGGATTGCGTCCGTGATGTGAATCACTTGGAGCACCTGCTCATCGATTGCGCCATCACACATGCTGATTATTTGGTCACCGCTGAACTGAGAAGCCACGATGTTAGCACTGGCCATAGCTTGCGCGACACTTTCTTTGTTCGGAGATGGTGGAACATTCCAGTTGAGCCGCCGCAGTAGTTCAATGCCCTTGGCTAAGCATTCTTTGTGCTTTCCAGCTTGTGCCTGTGAATCGATGAGGATTCTTTGTGTCTCCAAGGAGTCCTCAAATGGCACATGCTTAATGACCTTCTCAGCAAACTGAGCAACATCGTCATGCTCTCCAAGTGCAAAGGACGATTGCACGGCACCCTCGTGCCTAAAATAAGAAGGTTAGAACTTCTCAATGCAAAACAAGGCAGAACACCATAACATAGTCACTCACAGTTCAAGAGAGAGTTGATGGTCCACACCCCAACACTCTTCACCAAGGAATTGGATCCCATGAGTAAAGTAGTATTGAGCCGCAGAATAATTAGATCTCTTGAGGCTTTTCTGTCCTGCAGATAGGTTCCATTCGCTAAACCTCATCCGCTGGTTTTCGTCACTAACCGTGCCTGGCCCAGCCGCGTTGATTTGATCACAGGCAATGGCAATAAGTGGGGATGTTAAGCTTCTTCCCGCAAAAAAGTCCCGTTCGTTCAGTTGAAGCTGCCCCATGCCTCTACTAGCTGACACCGTGAAATCAGCAACAGAGATTTCGCCGAGAAATATACCTGAAGTCATGTTGATGAAATGAGTTGAAAAGCATAAATAAAATGCATTGAGACATATTTCTGATCTGATGCGTAAGTGAAGAAGCTAAAATATGACATACCTATTTCCAGATGTAGGCAGTGTCGCTGTTCCAGGGACATGCTTTCATATATTGCCTGGTATATTCGCATGAGTGCATAGAGGATGAATGAGTATTACTCCTTGAATCATACAATCCGTTGAGCGACATGTCCTCGTACGTATTAAGAAACCTTACCTCCTGTATCAAATCATGCGTGAAAATTACTACCGGGCCAGCTCTGTTGCAATGTGAGTGTATTGTAGGGAATGGATGAGTATTATCCCGAAATCCGTCTAAGAGAGAAACTTTACATACCTGTCAAGTATGCCCTTCTCGACAAAGGTCCCGTTTGAGGCAGTGGAAGCTAAAATGCCCGACTGGTACTGATCCAAAAGCTGAAGCAGTGTGTCATCAGACTGTATTCCGAAGCACGAGAGGATGTGCAGCAACCTCTGAGACTCTATTGGCATGGAAGAGAAATTCCTTGCTATCAGCTCGGCAACGCTGTCCCCCGTCTGGATCAATTCTATGCGAACCAGGTCCCACGCAAAGCGACGCTGGACGGAACTCCACGCGATAGCCGAGTCGCTCAGGAGAGAATTCAACAGCTCGATGCAGAAATAGGCGTGCCCGGCCGTCTTCTTGAACACGAGTTCGGCGAGTTCCATAACAAGCCGCCGGGGCAGCTGAAATTCCATCGTGAGCATGTCTGCGACATCGCTCTTCGACAGGCTTGTGAGCTTCACCTCGGACATGTTTATGCTGCCGCTCGTTTGGAGGTATTGTTTCTGTACCGAAAATGGGTGTTCGTCACTGACTTCGTCCTCGCGGTAAAGTCCCACAAAAAGACAGCGCCGATTCAGGTGCTTGTTGTTCCCGATATGTACGAGGAATTCAGCGATGAGGACTAGCGACGCTTTGTGTGCCCACTGGAGGTCATCGCAGCACATGATGATAAACCGATCCGATTCCAGAGTCGCCTCGAGTATAGTTGACAGTCCCAAAATCAGCTGCCTGTTGCTCATTTGCGCATCCCCTACCACAGGGCTCATACTCCTACGGTCAATGTCATCGAACAGCAAGGGTAGACTTGGCAAGAATACCGCCATTCGACTCAAGTCACTTATCCCTATGGAATCCAAAATCGATTTTGACGCTCGTTCACAATACTCAACTTCACTGGGATTTTCACCACTCTTCATTCGAACCAGTTCGGATATCACCTTGTCGAACATGGATGAAATTATGCTCCATGAATTGTGTGATTCTGTCCCACGTTCAAACTTGGCCTTGGTTACGATCCAAGATCCTAGACACGACAAGTGGTCAGTCACGGTCTGGACAAGGTGGCTTAGGAGCAGAGACAGAGCAACGTTGAACGTGGAAGAGAACAGAAAATTAATGAGGGGCAAAATGCGAAGTGCATGGGACATGTCGATGTGTACTATCGCACCT
Organism: Thalassiosira allenii; assembly: GCA_036939655.1. Classification (NCBI taxonomy): domain Eukaryota; phylum Bacillariophyta; class Thalassiosirophyceae; order Thalassiosirales; family Thalassiosiraceae; genus Thalassiosira; species Thalassiosira allenii. Next base: position 7,566 of record JALLOV010000085.1, on the reverse strand, counting down.
CTTCCCAGACCCAGCGAGTCCTAAGACGAACACCGATTCCAAGCCAGTCCTAGAACACTCTCCCCCGTCCTCTTGGCCATTTGCAGACTGTTCCATCTGCACGGCCAAGTTCAACAGGGTTGAGATCTCCTCCTGCCTACCGTGATACACCTGTCCAAAGACCGGCGGATGTGGCACGCCCTGAGGGAACTTCTGATCATGCAAGAACATTTGCGGGAACGACGTCATCTGCTCCAGATCCGAAAGAACATCGTCCAACGTATTGAAAGGCGTGCAGGCCTTCCCGCCCCTTCCAGTATCAATCAGGTCGGAGAGCAACCTGCTTACTGATATTGGAAAAGTCTCGCTCTCGACAAGCCGTGAAAATAGCGACGTGTCCGTCGCCCGGAAGTTTTTCTTAGATGATTGATGCCCGCAATCTTGACCATTTTGAGTGGAAGCTTGTCCCGAAGTTCCCAACAAGTCGGCTGGAGATGATCGCCCCAAAGAAAATATTGGGAGCAATAGCCTTCCCAGGATTTGCTGCTGGGAAGATAGATCCCACTGCTGCCGCTCCTGCATTTCTAGCTGGTCACGCAGGCTGTTGAACCTCATCGGCGCCAATATCTTTATCTCCAGGAGGGTGGCAGATTTTTTCTGCAAAACGCCATCAGTGACATTGCCGTTGGATGAGGGAGGAGTGTTATCTCTTATGCTGGCGAAAAAATCGTCCAGCTGGAGCGTTGACAGGCTCTGCAGCAGCTCCTCCCGGCTCGTCATTTGAGACTTTAGGTCGTTGTCGAACGAGACGAACGATCGGGCGAGCAGCAGCGCTATCCGTGCCGCATTCTCGATTGGAACAACCCTCCTCTGCCCATCCCCATCTCGCGCAACAACGCCATTCGGGGCTGTCAGTGGGACTTCGTGCTGCAGCGATAGGACGCCGTCGGAGGCGCGTTCCGATTGCAGGAGTTCAGTGACAGTCACGAAGCTCTCCATCATGATGGAGAAAGCAGACATATGGTATGGAACAGGGAACCCTTTCTCATTCTCACCCCCGCCTTCTCAGTGTTGTCATGTTGTCCCAAGCAAGACGCATTTTGCTTTCACTCAACAAAAGATGTGCACTGCTTGTGCTTTGTCCCGCTTTGTCCTCTACTGCTGCCGGAATTTTTACGCCACACAGGGAGGAAGGGAGTCCTTACAATATGAAACCTGCAAAGAAGAAGACATAAAGAAGAAGAAGGTCCAGAGACATAAAGAAGTGCCAAAAAATCAAAGGCCGAAGACGAAGAGGAAGAGAGCAAGAGCGGCTAACCATGTCCGCGGCCAGCACTACGGCAGCCTCCTCGCGGCTTCCTACGCTCAAAAGGTAGCACTGACGAGCGCCCAGTGGTCGCTCCTACCTCCTAATGTGATTCGAGCGGCCAGCGTCGCCCAGCCGATGTCGTCGGTACGTCGTCGTACACGTCCGCCGCCGACGACTGAACGACGAGTGTGCTCGCTTCCTCGCATTCTCCGGTGCGTTGTCAAGCGTCGATGCGCGTTGTCGTCTTGGTGGAGGAGCTCTCTCACATTGATTGCGCGACGGGAGAGCTTGTACGAGCCATCGATGGCGCGAGGATTCCATCTGGCGGGGCGAGGGAGTCGACGCGTCAGTCGTTGCCATCACTCGTTGCCATCACTCCGACAGGGCACATTATCGTGCACAAGCGAGTGATAAAGGGAGAGAAGGGGAAGCCCGTTGGCTCCGATCCGAGTCCGTATGAGTCGGTCTATTTATCGGAGACGGGGTATCGGAGCGCAGGTGCAATGCCACCCCATCGAAATTCGAAGGCTAATCATCGAATCATCGGTTAGTATCAGTATCAACGACGGTGGATTTATGCCTCTGGCGGCGAGCTCCAGCAAGAGGTAAACGGCGTCGAACATGTCGAGCAATATGGTGAGGTCCAGGGAGAGGTACCCGGAGTCAAATGTCGCGAGCAACATCATGGTCAGCTACTGTCTACGGTGAGAGGACCTGTTGTTATCTAGGTAGCCACCTCCCCGGAGTCGAAATTCCGGGGATCAACCAGTCGAGATCCGTTCATAGGTATATGAAGCTCTCTCAGGTCGTTTGCCAAAAGAAAAATACGAAACGGACATATAATAAAATACATCATATTGTGTACCATTCAAATCATCGAATGATTAGTATCAAATAGATACTACTATTTTGATTTTGCAAGCCGTAAATCTCTTGCGACTATCGAGTTTGTTCTCTCGGCCAGAGTAACACTTGACATATTTTGATATCAATCTCACTTACTTACAAGCAATTTCATAAATTGCCAAATTCAGATACCAACTAACTCAGAGGATTCATACATGTGAAAATGACCTCAAAGCAACCTCTTGCCTCACATCTGGTGTAGCGAGATGTATAGCAGATATGAGAATCACTGAGATAGAGATACTTAGAGAATTCAGGTAGTTGTTGACAAAAGTACCTTCTGCTCCTACGATTATTATTTGTTCGTCTGCTGGCATGAGCAACTGCTAGCCGTGCTAGCCCTCTCTCTCTGAGGTAGGTACTTACGATACAATACCTAATCTTCAGCCTCTGTGGCAGGTTTGAGGAGTAGCGGGAAATTGAATAATTAATGTGTACGTGGGAATTCAATACGATCTACGTATCATGGACTGAGGAAAAAGTCTGCGAGTTTCGGTTTTCGACACTCGCTCCTCGCGCACTTTTTCCGAATCTCAAAGATTTGCTAACAGTCACACGAAAGGGACTGCTAGAGATTAGGAAGAAATACGCTCCCGGCGCACTCGAGAGTAGGAATTGCGTGAATATGGCGTAAAAAAGCAAAAGGCTCATCAGCATCAGGTCTTCTCAGATCAGGCTGCATGCAGTAGCCCCATCCTCATGGACGTGGCCCAACACCATACCAAAACGGCCCTGCCGCCGCCGCCACCGCCGCCGCCCAGCCATCGCAGCATAGGCCTGCATATGCCAGAAGGAGGTCCATGGACGCAATTTGTTCAGATGAAGGCGAAGGCGACTCCGGCTCCGGCGAAGTCAGGGTCGGGGGATGCAACGGCAACGGCAACGGTTCTCAACACAATGCTGCCCAAATTAGCAAACACGCCCCTGCACCTCCAGGGAGGGAAGATAGTAAGCGGACCCCTGTCGCGGCCAGATCCGTTGCTCGATTATGTGGCCCAAGTCGATCGAGGTGTGGATATTGCCGTGGGAAGCGCTTGCATGTCCTGAGTGTGCAGGATGAGTATAACAAGAAGATTATTGATGTTGCAACAACAAACGGAGAGGACGAAGAAAGATCTGCCAAGATCGCTGCTGGGACAGGGGAGATGTTGGATAAGTTTACTACGTCGAAGTCTTATGGGCTCTTGTTCGACCATCTTCCCTATGACACCTACCAAGACTTCGTCAACCGGGGGTGGCGAAGATCTGGAAAACACCTCTATAGACCTCACAGCTTTGAGAGTTGTTGCCCCTCAATCAGCATACGATTGGACGTGTCAAAATTTGCGTCTCGCTATACTTCTCATTCATTTGGTGCTTCCAAAAACAATGCAAAGGGGAGTGATCTGGCAAGAGCAGTTCTGATTAGAGGAAGCAAAAGCCAAAGAAAAGTCGGAAAGGCTGTATTGCGGGCATTAGAGTCATACAATTCCAGATGCCGCGCTCAAGACTATTCAGGCCATCACGATACAGTGGGAGGCATATCATTCAATGAGCGAGCGTCAATATTGTCTAGCGATGACTCGGTTCACACCTCAAACGTCGCAAAGACGCAACTAGATGATAGTGACAGATCTTGTCGCCATGACAAACATGCAGCTTCCATGAACCTTGAGCGAGATGAAGCGAATGGTCACTCTGAATCTAAGCGTCAATACAAAAAGTCGCGGCAAAGATCTCCAGACCGAGACGGTGGAAATGCTTCAAAGGCAAAGCTCCAAACTGACCTGTCTGCTGCACCGGAAATGTCTGCGTCGCCAAATGATGAGGCTGGTGTCAATCCAGGATATTTGCAGTCTTTCTTGGAAGAGTTATCAGGTGTAGTGTATCAGGCAGTTACCAAAGAAGCAATCAAGTCAGTAACATCTCGGTCACAGCTAGGAACATCCGCAAGTGGTGAGCACACAGAAAAGCCTCAATGGGCATGGTGGAATAATGGCATTGATGAAACAACAAATTTACCCAAGTGGTGCTCCTTCAAAATCACGCAACCTCGTGGAGGGTCCAAGGACATTAAGAGCGGAGCTACAAGCGGCATTGCTGTGATGGCTTCAACTTCTGCTTGTGCAGCTGCGACTGGACGCTCCAGAGGAGTAATCGACAAGATTCAACTGGTTCAATCAGTGGTGGATGCACTGAAGGAGAACATGCTAGATAGCGAGCAAGAGAAAAACCTGCAGAATGGCTCACCAAAAGTTCAACTGAAGGAGGCATCATCTCATGAAAAAAGCGGTCATGTTCACATCATCTTGGATGTTTGCCCATCTGTCGCCATACCTGGAGCCAAGGCTTCGACCTCGACAAGACCTTCGGTGCCAAAGAAGAAAAGCAACCACACAGCTAGGGCTACTAACAAAGGCTTCGAGGAGGAGGTTGACCCGATTGCAGAATTCATCACGAGACACCAAACAACGGCAAACCGAATAAGCAGTGGTATGACTGTTGCGCTTCCCCAGAAAAAGAATCCTCATCAACAGCGTTTCCTCACTGTCCGATCTATTCCTGCCCATGAGAGTTCATTGCAGACGGAAGTTCACCAACTGTTTTGCCGGTATCAAACGGCAGTGCATGGCGATTCGGATCCATATTTTGGAACAGGCGAACCGTCGGCCGGAATAGACGATGGCCACGATTATGAGTCGTACCAGAAGAAAAATCCGAAAGGATTTCTTGACGTTGATGAAGCCTATGGCCACTTGGACGAAGAGCGCCGCTCGAAAATCAAGCGCAGTTACCTAACGTTCTACAGATTCCTCGGAGAAAGTCCATTGTCACAAGATGATGCTCCATCAGTGGAAAACATGTCTGACGAGGATGGATACGACATTCACGTTCCTTTTGGTAGCTATCACCAACACTATCGATTATCGACATCTAAGGACGCGTTTGATGGACCGCTGGTCGCTGTTGGGGTGGTTGATATACTGCCGCACTGCTTTTCATCAGTCTATGCATTTTATGACCCCATACTTTCCTCAAGCATGGAGCTAGGTAAGTTGAGAGGATATTCATATTCTTGATTGATTTGATGTGATTGTTTGAGCAGAGCTTATATCATGAGCATGGTAAATGATTTTATAGGGAAATATACTGCCTTGCGGGAAATTGAGTGGGTTCGCCGCGCATCCCAGTTTCGGCCCGAGCTTCACTACTACTATTTGGGTGAGAACAACTTGACCTGTTAGTTGCTGCCTTCTTATGATTCAAGGTCCCTAATTTCCCTCTTTGTCATCAGGCTATTACATCCACTCATGTCCTAAGATGACCTATAAGGCGGAGTATAAACCCAGCGAGCTGCTGTGCCCTTTGAAGCTGAAATGGGTTGATTTTGAAGTCGGCAGAAAGAGGCTGGAAGAACGAAGCCCTATCCGTCACTGCTGTGATTTGAGTACTGATTCACCTTCAGAGGAGGAAGACCTGACAAATGATGCGAATGAAAAGTTCAAGATCGAGAGCATGAATCTTGATATAGGAGAGAAAGAACAGCATATTGTGCAACTTGGAATGTTGAACAAACAAGGACGCGAGTTCATTGACCCACATGTATTGGAGTTTGTGAAAGAAGTAGGCCTCAACATGTGCCAGCATTTTGTCATAAAGCTAAGGTGATAGCACTGCCGATGATAAAATCACTCTACCTCTCGGGTTTCTTTGCTTCCCAAAGGCTTCATCTTGACTTCTCCTAGCCTTCCGAGGTTGCAGTCTATTGGAGTGCCAATTCATATGTTACAAAGTTGCCATTCATCCCTACATAACTGTTACAAGTCCTAGAAATCTATCACATCTGAAGCCTTCTTTTCTTCGATCTCCTCAGGGAGCTTCACGAAAACATCGAACAATGCAGGTTGCTGCAATTCCATTCCGCTGTCCAAATCAACGACGTAACAGCCCTGGACGGAGAACAGACCGGCAACCAGCGCCACCAAGCGCACGTCGATCGTGCAGCTGCCACCTGATGGAGGGACGCCCCCGATATTTATGAAACTTTGATTACAGACCACGACGCCGGTCATTTCCGACAGCCGCATTTGTAGTTGGAGATTCATTGCCTTGCTCGAATGGTTCACTATGAGCAGCGACACCTTCTCAGGAACAGACAGCTTCATTGTCGACGGCGGTTCAATGGGTTCAACAGTAACTGGAAGTGTTCGATCGAGGCTCCCGTCGTTGTTCCCGTCGCCTGACATGGATCTCTGCGCCGATGCGGCAGCCACGTCCACCGAGAGACCACTCCGATGCACCACGAATTTGGATTTGGAGTCATTCCCTTGAGTCAAGTAAGATGTAGGCGGGCATACGACCACGGACGAGTAGACCTTCCCCAGCTCACCCATGGCTTTGTGATAAGTCAGTACCGCCTGACCCAGGTCGTCGCCACATGCTATTCCGCGAAGCGCCGCTGCCTCAGATTCAGCGTCCACCGAAAATAGGTATCGATAACACTCTCCTGGTTGCAATCTCCCACATGAGTCGTATAATTGGAGGGCCGACTGGCCCCTCTCTTTGCTGCTGTCCTCGAGAGTAATTTGTTTTGCTGCCAGTCCGGTTGTTGCTTCGAACCCGACGGAACTAATCGTCACAGCACCTCCCCCCGCGCCCTGCTTCTCCATGACATTTTCCACCGTGATAGAAACGAGGCACGTGGCATCCCCACTACGTGTCACCGTCTCAGTGATCTTCAAAGGAACAGTAACATTAAACCGGTAAAACTTCCTGAGGCTCTTGGATCCGTTGGAGACGTACCCCACCTCCACCCGCAGAATGTGCGGTCCCGCCTCCTCCAGCCGACGGGAGACGATGGCGTCCACTCCCCCGCTCGGTTCGATGTCGCACGGCGTGCTGTCGAGGCGTGACGGCATGACTATCCGCCGCGAGGGAGTCTGCAGTTGCGAGCTGACGGTCAACCCCCTCACGGGCAAGTCCGGTGACGAGTTGAGCACGCCGAGGTACGCCGAGAAGGTCTCTCCGACGTGGATGACGCCGAACGAGTCGGGTAGCAGGAGGGTCGACGACAGCAGGTGGGTCGACGAGAGGAGCGCCCCCGCCGACGGCTGGCCGAGCTGCGGCGCCTGCAGACGCATCACCTTCAGCGTCGGAACCGCGGACGGGACCATGTCGTCGATGGCCAGGGCCGTGGCGGACGCGACCCTCTTGTGGCTGCGGCCGCCGTCCGAGTCGAATTGGGAGGGAGAGGACATGACGTTAGTTCAGCAGCGTTGATTGAACCAGATTGAACCGTTCCGGCCGCGTGCTGTGATGTGCGTTGCAGCAGGTTGCAGCAAACTTGCCTGAGACGGAGGAGAGTGGAGCACGGCGATCCCGGCAGCGTGGTG
>JALLOV010000084.1:0-14599 GCA_036939655.1 Thalassiosira allenii | reverse complement strand
GCCCCAGGAATAGCCCCCCCGCAGAGATAAGCATCTCTTCCCTTCGCCGAAAACCGTGTTCCTTAGACGTTCTCTATTGCCACCTATCTGTCGTACCAGTAACGAGTCTTTTATGTGACTTCTCTTGATACTGATTCCTAAGTTATAATAATTTCGGGGAATCATCAGTCATGAGATTGTCTTGAGCAGTCATTAGATTGCATCCTTCTTTGGTTGTTATTCCGAAATGACCTTCAACTCCGAAAAGGCTCACATTTTCGGTGCATCGTTGCGCTAGCTTTTTTGTTAGCGCTTTTTCTCAGCATGCTTTTTTGGCTTCTCTCGCCTCTCTGTCTCGCTCGGCGGGCGGCACATGCCTCTGTGAAAACAACAGCGCTCTCCCCACATGGCATCGTTTCAGAGCGCTTTCCCCTGTTCATTTTGTTTGCAACAGCAGCACCACAACAACGAAACCAACAGGGGCAGAAGACAAAACGGGAAGAGTCTCATCGGCACGACGAGCTTTTGCGCTCATAAGAAAGGTTGAGATCTCTCGGTCAATCGGCCGCGGCGGACTGCATTCCCTGCATAACAGCGAAGCATAGACGCTCAGCGGCATCGGCAGTTTACTGTGGACGCCTCCAAAATCCCAATCGATCGAAGGATTGGTCAAATAAATTGCCTCTCCTTACCGCTTTAGCACACCCCAAAGAACGAGCAGTATAGAGAAACATGACGACGATCAAGCTCCTCTCATCGCAGGTGCTCCTGGCGTCTCTGACGTCGGCGGCCATCTTCTTCGACCCGACGGCCGTCAAGCACAGCTGCGTCAACGACGACGGATCGACCCTGACGCCCGGCGTGCCCGTCCACCTGACCGACATCGACACCACGACCGCCGAGCAGACCATTCTATTGAAGCCCATCTCCCCAGACGTCGCCATCAACAGCGCGGGCGACGGAATCACGTCCATGTGCGTCCTCCATAGGTGGACCCTCCCAATCGAGGACAAGGACAACAAGAAGGGATTCTACTATCCCCTGGGACGATCGCTGCCGTACGTTCCCGCCGAGGTCTGGGGCTCGAATCACACCGGCACGATCGGCGACTGGACCCGCCCGGCCGGCAAGTCCAACCGCGAGATCGACTTCGTCTGCGGCGAGGCCGGCAACACGGGGACCAACTTCCAAGCGGGCGAGTATTTGTGCGAGGTCACCTTGCCGACCACGGCCAAGCAGAACGCGAAGGATCCGACCATCACGGATTACAACACGGTCCCGTACTTCATCACGTACTACGAGAGAGAGATGAGCGTCCGGAACGAGCTCAGCAGGTTCTTGCAGAAGAACACTTTCGGACCAACTGAATCCGAGCTGAACTCTTTAGAGGCCAAGTTCGTAGCTCTTCAAGAGAGTTCAACCTTAACGGAAGGCAACGAAACAGAAGGCAACGAGACCGTCACCATCCCGGGCCTGACGCACTCCGAGGCCATGAAGCAATTGCAGCTCGACTGGGTGGTCGACCAGATGGATCCCACGACCTTTTCGAGCGGCGAGTTCACCTCCCTTAGAGCGTACTGGCGCCGTCGCCTGAATCCCAGGAAGGAGGAGACCTACCGCATCGGCGAGTCCGGCCCTCACCCCTGCGAGACCCACAGCAGGTGGCGCAAGTTCGCCTTCACCAACTTCGACGTGTCCAACTCCCAGGGCCTGAGGTGGGGGACCAAGGACATCGGCGGGTCCTACCAGACCCAGAAGGGACATCGCATCACCCTCGAGACCCGTGAGTACTGGGGCCCCGTCGAGGACGACGAGGAGGAGGTCGTGGCGCTGGACGATAACAGCACGTTCGCGCCGACTGGGAGTCCGATTGGAATTCCAACTTACGCGCCTACCGTCGCCGAGCTGCCGGCCACGGCGGCGCCCACGCTCAGCTCGATCCCGGTGAGTCTCGGGCGAGCGGATACTTTGGCACTTTAACTCATGGTCTCATTTGTAATCAAAGTTGGGACCCAGATTTGGCTTCGGAATAGGTCAAGATCTTGAAGCACTTTGTGATGCATTCATCTAACCCTGTTTCCTTTCTCGATTCTAATCCGATCAAACTATGGAATTCAACCACAAAGACCTTGACCGCGGCCCCTACAGAGGAGAACCTCCTCATCATGGGCGACATGGAGGGCGACGTCCGCCAGGTCAAGAACCACTGGATCGGGCGGTGCGAGCGCACCACGGTCTCCAAGACGGAATTTCCCCAGCACGTCGCGCAGGGCGAGTACGCGCTCAAGTACGGCGGTGGCAAGAGCTGCTTCCTCTTCCGGCCCATAGGCCACGGCTGTCCCAAGAGGATCAAGCAAAATCTGAACGCCGGAGACATCGTCAGGGTCAGCCTGAAGGTCAAGGCGATGACGAAGAACCAAGTCTTTCACATCTACACGGCGCACTACTCGGTCGACAAGCCCCAGCGAAGGTGGGCCGTCCCCCAGAACGACGCCCACATGATCTCCAGGACGAGGCTGGACGTGGCGGACACCTGGTACAACGTCGAGGCGACGTACAGGGTGGGCGATGACTGGAAGTTCTTCCCCAACACCGGCGACCAGACCTTCGTCCCCGAGACTTGCAACCACTACCACCTCAGGATGAGGATGCACAACTCGAACGCGGTGTACTACCTGGACGACGTCAAGTTTTCCAGGATCTACGCGGCCGATACCAACTCCACGGACGTGGCCACGGCCCAGGCCGAGGCGACGCCCACGAGCGGGTTCTTCGCCAACCCCAACTTCGGACTGGACCACCAGTACTGGAAGTGGGCGAACAACGCAGGCTGGGTCCAGCGGGATCCTGAATTGAACCGAGATGTGATGGTGATCAGGCCCAACAGGGCCCTGAGGCAGAACGTGCTGGCGAGGGCCGAGCCCACCAAGAAGTACCAGTTCACCTTCAAGACCAAGCTGATGAACGTGGCCCAAGTCGACATGCGCATCGTCATGAGGATGAAGTTCATAAACGAGGGTGGAAAGAGCGGTCCCTGTCCCCGGCCCGTGTGCAACTTCTACAAGCGCCCCCTATCCCGTACCATCCGCGTGGGCGACGGCGGGTGGCAGGAGGTCGTCACCGAGAAGTTCGAGATGTTCGGGAACTGGACCGAGTGGCCGGGACGGGTCGACTTCATACTCTTCCAGCTGACCACCAAGGACATGGCGGCCGGCGGAGAGTTCATGGTGACCGACTTCGAGGACCTTGGCGACACGTACACGGACGCCCCGTCGGTGTCGTTGGCGCCGAGCGCGGGACCCACTAACCTGTTCAAGAACCACGTCGGGTACGTCGTCAAGTATGCGGGCGAGGTGAGGACGGTGATCAGGCAGCCGTTTGTCATCGACAAGACCGGCGAGAGGCTCGACATGACGGGCGGGACGGAGTACCAGCTGTGCGAGGTCGACGAGGTCGAGGGACGGAAGGCACCGGGCGTGAGTTAATCCTTTCCGTTCACATCTTGTGTCTGTTGAACGCCACTTGTCTGAGGCTTAAGACTTGATAGCCTACTTGTGTTCGGGCCTAACATTGTGCCGCTTGCTGTTCTGTTATCGACAGTTCCCAAACCGATTGAACTTCTTCATCGACGGAAAATGCCAGCCGATCCGCCATGGCAACCCAACGGTCGACCTCGATCCCAACTTCCTCAACCACACGGAGCTGCACGTTCTCGACCTGTCCGACACCAACAGGACGACCGTGACCCCCATCAACGTCGAGCAGACCTACGGCGGCGACTGGCTCCTCGAGACCGCCGTGCAGGACGACAAGTGCGCCGGCTTCCCCACGCCGTACGACAACGACTACCGAGGCGCCGACCCAAACAACCCCGACGACATCCCCTCGAGGTTCACCCCCGATAAGCCCGTCTTCGCCAGGCTCCCCGACGGATCCTACGCGCTGTACGACAGCCGGCTCATCCTGCACGGCAACACCGTCGAAAACCCCGTGATGGACGGCGGAGGACACTCTGTCCTGCGATCGACTCTGCGGGCCCAGCGTGAGGGCCTCAAGACCGTACAGTACCAGATGGAGGGGGAGCTGAGCTACTACATCTTCAACGATCACAACGTCGCCCTCTGCAGCAACGAGCAGCCCAACTTTCTGAACCAGGACCACTGCCGCATCTCGTACGAGGAAAACGTGTGCGTCAAGGAGTATATTGACACAACCAACACCCTCGTGGACGTCCAGCTGGTCGTGACGTTCGACGCCGAGACCTTGGCGAAGTTCCACGAGGCCACCCGAGCAAGCTACTACGAGACGGGGATCGACAACAGCCGGTTCCTCTACGCCGTGGACGGCCTGAGGTGGGACGACACCGTCATTGCGAACAACTACACGGTCCTGCCGTGCGTCCCGGAGAACCCGGTGAGCAGGTGGATGCCACGTCCCGACCTCAACGAGACCGAGTGCACCAATACGTTGACCAATAGGTCGAACGCGGCGTTCGCCCACGCCTTGGAGACGAGCAACGACGAGAATCCCTATTTGCGCGACATTTACCTATGGAACGACAAGGAGGAGGACGGCTGCGACGTGGAGGATTATGAAGAGTACGGAATGCTGGTCATGACGAGCGAGGGGTGCTGGGAGAACATGCATCCGGATTACATGTGAGTTGTATATTATGTTATCATCTTTGTGTGGCGGCTCTCGGGACTGGTGGGCAAGGAAGCTTCTCAGGTACCCTTGACTTGGATGTTTTCTAACCTTAATTGCCACGGTCTCCTTCGACTTTGCAGGTCAATTTACGACTTCACCAACTACGAGGCCGTCCACACGGAGTTCGTCGACTCAGCGAACTACAACACCACCACGATGATCCACAACTGGACCTCCGTCGGCATAATCCAGTACCCAGACAACCACCCCATGAACTACTGGGAGGAGCTCAAGGAGACCACGTACGGCATCATCATGGCCGTCGAGCGGTACTCGTACGCGTCCACCAGCCGCGTCAACCAGGGAGCTCGCTACGGCGACTCCATCGTCCTCGACCAGTTCGCCGACCAGATGGTCCTCAACGGCGACGCCACCATCCTCGGCTCCCTCGCGAAGGACGTCGCCCACATGACCCTGGCGAACAAGGTGGTCGAGAACCGCGGCGGCGGGACGCTCGTCTGCGGCTCGCCGAACGAGGTGGCGCCCGACCCGACCCTGGACGATTACTTCGACGTCATACACCGCGACCTGGACTGCATCGGGTGCATGGACTCGTACGGCGATTACTCGAAGCAGAAGGCGACGGTGTGGGCGATGAACGCGCTGGAGGGCGAGGATCAGCTGTGCCAGCGCATGGCGTGGAGCCTGTATGAGCTCCTCAACGTCGGTGAGTACGATGATAGATGCTTCAGCTTCTTTGTGACACTACCTATCGTACTTGGCTTGTCAGCGGGCTCTTACTTTACATTTTGCATCGCTGACCAATCTACCGTGAATTCTGTCGCACAGGTGCCGCCTCCAACCCCGACAACACGGAGTCGAACCTCTACACCTACGACATCTTCAACCGTCACTGCTTCGGGACCTACTTCGACATCCTCAAGGAGCTGACCTACAGTCCCAAGATGGGAGAGCAGTTCAGCTTCATCGGGAGCACCTCCACCCGAATCTCGTGGGACACGACCGGCATGCTAGTTTATCCTGACGAGGTAAGAAAATGAGTGTTAACATGAGAATGAGAATATGCGCACTCTCTTGCTGACTTACTTCTTGTTTATCTAAATCAGAATTACGGCCGCGAGGTCATGCAGCTGTACACCACGGGCCTGCACGACCTCAACCCCGACGGTACCGAGGACCGCGACGAGTTCGGGCGGGTCAGGCAGGTCTACACGAACCTCGACATAATGAACAACGCGCGCGTCATGACGGGGTTCATCTTCACGGCCCGCAGGGGAAACGTCGAGGAGCTCTTCCGCTCCGAGAAGTCTCGCCAGGACCCGCTCCGCATCGAGGTGGACAAGCACGACTTCTTCCCCAAGGGCACCGTCGACGGCGGCTGGATTGGAGACCGGTACCCGCTTTGTGCTGTAAGTGTATTATGGTTTGTCTGTCTGTGCCATTGACAGCTTGTTTCCTAATCAGTAAACCCATGTTGATACACATGTTGTATCTTTCCTTCAGGATCTGCCCCGACATCACTTCCTCAAGAAGGGGGCGACGTACAGGTTCCGGGGCAGCTCTAGCCTGCCTCGCCTTCACTACAACCCGCCCCACTGGGACAGCGACGAGTCCATCAAGAGGTTCGTCCTGTCGCCCGAGTCCGGTTTGTACGGGGCCCTCTGCGACCCCGACGAGGACGGGGAGTGCCGGTACGCCAACACCGTCACCCTCGACGCCAACTACGCCTGCGTCGACAAAGAGTGTCGCATCGACACTGTTGAGGTTGTGCAGGTCCGGCCCGGTCACTTCTACGAGTACGTCCGCCAGCCCTGCGTGGGGCTGGCCGTCTACCCGACCCCCAAGAAGGTCGTGACCGGCTTCGCCGAGTGGATCCGCGGCATAGGCCGCCGCCACACCCACGCAATGTGCGCTGACCCGCGCGAGGCCGTGGCGGCTCGGAGCTGCTGCAATATTGGAGAAGTGAGTTGATATTTGGCGTGTGATGTCTGATCTGGTTTGGTACTTTTTATTCCTCGGCTCACTCCGTTTCTTTCCCCATAATGAAACGCCAATGCAGACAAACAGGGCGGAGTACAACTACGACTTCGAATATCACGGGGAGAGGGTCATGCTCGGCACGAACGTGGAGCAGTGCGAGTCCGACGGCGGCACCGTGTGCGATCCCGTCGCCATGAAGGCGGATAACCCCCTCGTCAACATCCGCCCTGTTTACAACTACCCGTACCCCTCCCAGAACACCTTCTTCTGGACGGACGCGGACTGCACCATCTCCATAAAGGTTCGGAGCGATGGAATGATGTGAGTTATCATTTAACGTGCTTTACTTTTGTGCCAAAGCTACCATAAATCTCACACGCTCTCGACTGCATCGCCTGCTCCCATTATCTAGTTCCATCATCCACGAGCCCGCCACCAATCCTTTCTTCTCCGACAACACGGTTCCGTTCGTTGACAGCGTCAACACTGTCAACTACTTCTCCGTGACGTGGGAGAAGGATCCCATGACGTTCGTCGAGCAGTACCCCCACATGGACAACACCTGCGGCAACGGGGTGTGCGCGATCACCAACGATGATGCCTGCCTATGCTCTGTGACGCTGGACGACTCGCCGGCATTCACCTCGCTGCCTTCGAGGGAGGAGGTTCTCTCATTGAAGATTGGAGCCATCGATCCTGATACATTCTCGGACTCAATTGTCAACTACACTCTTTCGGAATCGTCGAATGAGGTGGAGGCGTACGTGTCTTCTGATTCAGGCGGCATTGGCTCCGTGTCAACAATTTTCAAGGTGGCGGACGAGTACGGCGACACCGTGTTCTTCAAAAACATGATCAGCACCATCACGCTGGGCAATACCTACGAGTTACGCAACCCTCCTTCGTTCATGAATCTCGTCAAGGTGGAACTCAGAGATGCCGAGTATGAGGGTGTGTGCTTACTTTATAGCATTGTTTATTGATGAAGAACAGCTGCAGTTTCCCTAAATTTTGCCTCTCTTGTCTTACTCACCTGTCCAAAGTTGATGCATTCTTGACGCACTTGATTCGCTACCCAAGTTCTGCACCCTTCATTTGCAAGAAGCTCATCCAGTATCACGGCATTTCCAACCCTTCGCCTGGATTTGTCCAGCGAGTAACGCAGGCATTCATTAGCGGCACCTTTACGAGTGGCGGAGTGACCTTTGGAGATGCGAAGTATGGAAGCTTGAAGGCTGTCGCCGCAGCGATATCTCTGGATCCTGAGTCCCTGACCGCTGTGATCGATGAAGACCCCGTGAGCGGCAATATCCGAGAGCCACTCCTGAAGGTGATGCAATTCATGAGAAGTCTGAGCTTCAGGCGGCGCCCAAATGTCAAGTTTCGCCATGGTCTGTTTGAGGAGATGCATTACAAGACTGGCCAAATGGTACCTATTCACACTCCTAGTTGCAGAAACATCATGTGCATTTTCCATCATTTGCATCTTACCAGTTCTGTATTGCCTCTATCAGGTGTTCGATCCTCCTGATCAATTTAGTTTCTTCTCAAGTGACTTTGCGCCTCCTGGAGTCTTCGCTGAGACTGAGATGGTCAGTCCCGAGTCCGAACTGCTTTCAATGTCAAGCGTAGTTGGCATGGTAAGGCCTCACAGAGCAACATTTTCTATAGCTTCATCACACTGGCTTTCATTAATTTCACTCACCACTGGTTTCTTTGACAACATGACAGACAAACGGTCTATTTAGCTTTGTCAATTATGGTCTCACCCGTGAGTAGCTGCGCTGGCCTTGCGATGAACAAGGATGCTGCTCAAGTTACTCATAACGACCTGTGATTGCACATTTTTTCGCCTGACGCCTTGATTTGCTCTTTACTATGCCTAAAAGATATCGATTCTGGGTTCGGGCCTTCCTTGAGAAGCATCGCTCCTGTCGGCGACTACTCGACCTCTGTTGGTGTCCTTACATTCCCATTTCACACAAATGGTGGTGCTACAGTGACAAGCGTCATTGATGAGCTCGACACGCTACTGACTGCCGGTACGACGCTTGTGTGTTTTTCCATCGTAACTCTGTTCTTTCTTTGGAAACCAAGCATTGATGTCTTCATTTAACACAACAGGGCGCTTGAGCGCAGAGAATAAGCAAGTTCTTATAGTGAGTTGCACCTTTGCCTGATGAGCTCATTGTTTCGCTCACTCGTTCACACTGACATTTTTGACTAATACCCACCCAGGATGCTCATGCCTACTTTAACGAGAACCACGGAGCCGACTTTGCTGATAGAGCTCTCTTGAAGCTCTTGGCTACGACCCCGGAATTTCACACATCAAACACATGTCGTAAGACCGGATCCCTGAGATCAATCACACCGCCGGCACCCAAATCATCTTCACCCTACAAAGCCATCGTGTACATCAATTTGGCAGGCGGCGCTGACAGTTTCAACATTCTTACTCCTGGCGCTTCTGATTGCCCTCTGTATGACGACTATTGGGAAGCACGAGGTCGCGGTGCAGGCATAGGTCTCACGAGAGATCAAATATTGGACATTGATGGATCTTCTGCTGGCGTCAGCGGGTGTTCCAATCTCGGGGTGAACAATCTATTGCCTGCTCTCTGGGATATATAATGAAGGGAAAGGTAATTTGGTTGCACAACATACACTGTATTTCTTTAATGAGTATCACTTATCACGATAATCCCGTTCTGATCACTAGGTATCTTCTTTGCAAACATGGGGTGAGTGCCTCTTCAAATCTTGATGACTTTCTAACGTATATGGAATATTTCTCTCACATCTTCGCTCCCTCAGGCATCTTCATAAGCCTGTTACAAAACATAATTGGCTGAGTGAGACGAAGACTGATCTTTTCAGTCATCACACCATGAGGCTTGAGTCGATGGCTGTTGACGCATTTCGAGAAGGTGAGGGCCCTGGAGTCCTTGGCCGGATGCTTGACATCCTCGAAAAGCATGGGCACGCCGTGGGTGCAACATCAGTCAATAGCAAGGCAACTATCATCGATGGCAGTCCTGAAACTGTGAGTATTGAACTTTTCTTCTTTCTTGATTGACAAAAGAATCGGTTCATTGACAATTGTTTCATATACATAACAGGGACGGCTCGCGGATATAATGCCCAAGGAAGGAATGAAGCGTGTTCACGATCGTGAATCCCTCAGGGAAGAAGATCAACAGCTGCGAGGCTTTTTGGAGGCTATTCACTCAGAAACTGATGACAACAGCGGCATCTTCGGCAATGCGTATTCGCAAACGTTTGTTGACATCTGGAATAAGACAGATTCTCTCGTGACTACATTACGCGGAACTCCTCTTGCTACATCTTTTCCTACGCCGCTCAACCGCGACGTGGGAGGAGTCTCAAGCCAGCTGAAGCTGATTGCGCAGCTAATCAAAACCAGGAATGAGCGGGGCAGCGGGATCAATCGTGATGTCTTTTTCTGCGAGATGGGAGGTGAGCTGTACAAACTCATTGCCTCTATTTATCAACCAACACGTGTCTCATCACAAATGAATACATGTATGAAATGATCAACCAGGCTATGATGCTCACTTTCAGGTTGGCACGGTCATGAAAAACAAGCTTCCGAGTCTCAACCACGCTGTGAAAACCTTTTGGGCGGAGATGAAGGCACAGGGTCTGGAGAACAGTGTCACTGTAATCCAGGGAAGTGAATTTGGTCGCACCATTACTCCCAACAGTAATGCAGGAAGTGACCATGCTTGGGGCGGCAATTATTTTGCCTTTGGAGGTGAGAAAATAAATGATAGAGTTTATTATTGCTCATCTTACCCACAATATCCAACGCATCACTTGCATCGTTCCTTTAAGGCGATATGAAAGGTGGCAAGGTAATGGGCGAATATCCCAAATCATTTGCTGAATCTGACCCTACCAACATAGGGAGAGGAAGGCTGTTGCCGACTACTTCGTGGGATGCACTGTTTTATTCACTGACCCAGTGGATGGGAATCATAGATCAAGATGAGATTGATGTGAGTTCATCTTGCCTAAGAATCTTGAATAACCTTGTTTGGGGCCAACTCAAAGCTTCTTCTCTCTTTTTCCATCACAGTACGTGCTGCCAAACAACCAAAACTTCGGATGTGATTTATTCACAGATTACGATCTCTTCTACACAGGATCAAATGTCTTGAATGGCTGTGGAGGCGAGTTGGTGACAATCCTATGTTCTATTCTGCTCTGACGAGATCACGTTTGGACTCATGTAATCCTCTAATTTCACTTATTCTCCAGGTACAACTCTGCAAACTCCAATCACATTTCAAGTGCCAGATGTTCGTATGCTGACAGGCGAGGAACAGAAGGGCGTTTGCCAGTTGGCCGTTAGATCACTGTCGAATCAAATCGGGTTTACTCGTTCGAAAGCTAGGTGTTATGTCTCAGATATGGGCATAGTACCTAGCGAGATATCTCCTGGTAAGCAGGGTCGTTATGAATCCTTGTCCTTGACGAGCCAGCGTGGCACATTCTGACACAACTCACTCCAAAATATCAGGTAATTACGACGTGCACGGGACCGCTGTTTTGAACTTTGATGCCGCCGTGATCTCCAGTACTATCACCCAAGAAAAGGTCGAGGCAGTTTCGAAGGCTGCGGCAGCAACTGCATCTGGTAAGCCAACATCACGGTCCCATCCTAGCCCCCGCCATGTTCATTGGAAAACTGAGTGAGGTTGCCACGCGCCGTTTTCTATTCCGCAGACTTCGTTGTTCTCCGAGCAATTCCACAAAGTGAATCTCCGTCCCAAATGCCATCATTGATGCCCTCGATTTCCAAGGAGCCATCGATTTCTCCTACCATCTCATCCTCGCCGACTGAAAAAATCAGGCCCTCTGCTGCACCATCTGCTTCACCGACGCTATTGAAGACAGCGAAGCCAACAGATGAACCAACACCAGACCCGACTTTCTCGGTGCAACCTTCCAATTCACGCGTGCCCACAATGCACCCTGTTGTTGTTAGACATGTCTTTGATCAAGACTTTCTGAGTGCCGACATTGGCAGTGTAGGCATCCCCGGCGAATCAGACGAGACAGAGCCTGGACTCTATACAGCTACAGGTAGTGGACATGATATTTGGGGTGATGTTGATGCATTCCATTACAGTAAGATCAGCTAAGTGTGTCATCACTTTGCCTCTGAATTCAAAGCTAACCTGCCGTCTCTTCTTCAGTGTACCTTGAAACCTCCGGCGACATCACCGTCACAGTCCTCGTGGAAGGGTTTGAGGGTGCGCATCCATGGTCGAAAGGAGGCGTAAGTGCACATCTTGTTTCCCCTTGATGGCTGGTCAAGCTTCGCTCGGTCTTACATTCTTGTTTTCGTAGATCATGTTTCGCAATTCATTAGATCCATCATCGGCCCACTACTCACTCTTTACGACGGGAGATCAGGGCCTAGCAAATCAATACCGCACCTGCTCGCGGTGCGAGAGCACCCATCAGGGCTCTGGGGTCAATTATTCATCCGACGTATGGTTAAGAGTACACAAGAGCGGAAATGTGTTTAGCGCCTATTACAGACCTGCAACGCCAACTTCGACGTGGCAGGGCTATGGCATAATAAAGAGCATGACTGACATAACCTCCAACGGATATTACATTGGATTGGCTGTGACGAGCCACGACAATGAGAACGAAGCAACGCTGAGAGTCTCGAACATTCAATTGGCAAGGTGAAAAACACTGTGTCTCAACTCAAACATTTTCCCTTCTTTGTCGTGTCTCACCTATGATGTACTCCCTCTGCTCCGAGCTAGACCATGCTCGAGCCAAACCATTACACATCTGCAGTGTAACCAAGCCAGCAACTGTGAATCGGGGCCTGCTAGTGGCACGTGTTACAATGTTGGTGAAGTTCCCGCATGGGAGTATTTGGAGCCTGTCCCAAGCGTCTTCGATGTTGGTTCTAACGTCAAACCGTTTGGATGTATTGGGGATGTGGCCGGAAACTATGCCCTTGATGGAAGTACAAGCATCTACTCTTGTATTAGAGACAATGCTGAGGATCCTACCGGACTTGTGATCACTCCTTCTCACCAACGCTCGTCGATTGCCGTGGGTCTCCGTGTTTACGCATCGGATGATTGCGAGTTTTGTGATCCAGTAAGAATTTGATACTTTGTAATCATGTCGAATTGATTTAAGCAGCTCACTTAATCGATTGACGCTTCTTTTTTTCCGTCAGGTGGGCTACCTCGTTGAAGGCCGCAAGGACTCGAATGGCGAATGGATCCAAATCAGCGCAGGAGATCTGCCGTGGACCACGGTCTCGCGCAATTATATTCCAGGGCTTGACGTATCTTCGACATTTGACAGTGGCGACAACTCATTCACCTTCACTGAAGTATCTTTCTATGATTGCAATGATGCGCCTGATTGTGAGGATGACCCTTCGACGCTGGAGGAATACTTGGAGTATAAAATCACTTGGACTGGCACCCGAAATCCGACACAAGACAGCTGGAGACTTGCTGAAATCGAGGTACCCGGCCTTCTTGGGGAAGCGCCTATTCTTGACCCACTTGACTATGATGGTGATCTCGTTTCCTCGGTTGCACACGGTAGCACGGACATTTCAATTCTCGGTGGTTACAGTGGTGGAGCTACGGTTGACTTGCTGGCACTGAATGGCAATACGCAAAAGTTTGCTATGTATCGAAGTTCTGCCACGGATGTTCCAGGTGTGTGTCTGTTGCATTTACCATTGTTTGGCACTCAAAGCATGGAGCAATTCCTTCTGTCTAACCCATTCTCATTTCCATCGTTTAAGGCATGAGGATCTCGCCATCCCACAACAAGCTCTCAGTAGTTACTGGTCTTCGTATTTACACAGCTGACGGAGCACCAAGCGCCGACCCCATGAAATATCGAGTCGAAGGACGCGGAATGGTGGCTGCAAAAAACATCATGACTCGGCACAGCAATAAATGTTGGGTCCTGGAATCTCACTCGGATGGGTACAGGATCGCGCATGCCAGTGCTTGTGATAGTGGTCAAAATGATCAACTGTTCTACATGAATGAATTAGGCGAGCTCCGTGTCAAGAGCCTTCCAGGGTATTGTATGGACCCTCGTTATGGTTTTTCTACCACTTATCAAGCTAATTATATGGTCCCGTGCAACAGCATCGAGTTCGGACCAAACACCTACGAAGCAAAGTGGCATCAATTTACTTATGACCCATCAACCGAACGATTTGAGTCCGTGTTTTATGCCGGATACTGTGTGGAGTTCCGCACTAAATCTGGCTTGCTGTCTCTGAGTTCCTGTCAGACAAACAAAAACAATCAACGATTCTACACTGATGGTGGTTCAATTGAAAGTGGAGGAGAAGGCTGGGAACTAATTGATGAAGGTTTTCTTCCATGGATCTCAGAATATTACCGAAACCCTGTTGGAGTTGAGATTGAATCAACATACGAAAGTGGGGACACAGACAAGTACTTCACCGAGGTCAAATTTTACGACAATACAACACCGTACTTTGAGTACAAGGTTCTTTTCCCCGAAATGAGAGATTCGGAGTCCTTGGAAGTCCAATTTGCAGAACTTGAACTCCCGGGTCTTTTGATGTCCTAGGCTCTATTGCCAGTGGTAAAGAGCTATGTATAATGATTATTAATATTAAGGATAGAGAGCAAGCATTTTCATTTGCTTTTATTGCAGTAGGTAGCACTTCGGCCTTCAAGAATCGCAACCGAGACCATACCGAGACAAGCATTTTGAGCAGACTCATAAAGTAGCATTAGCATTCGACATCCATCACCCAGCACTCATCTGATAGAGTGGGCTCTTCCCCCATTATTGTTGTTTCACTTCATGGGGATCAAATATCTCGCAAATAGAGCAGTTCTGTGCTGTCAAGCATACCTAAAGTGACGGGTCCCAGAGTATCTCATTATAGCATCTAGATCGGAAG
>JALLOV010000083.1:0-14628 GCA_036939655.1 Thalassiosira allenii | reverse complement strand
AAAAGGTACCATGAATGGATACAAAAGATCAAAGTGGACACTAACTACCCTCTGAATACCTCCCCTGCAGAGCAGGTAAGTATTCGGTGCAAGGTGTTGACAGGTGTCAACTCGGTGGTGGTACTGGCTGTGCTTGAGCCTTTGGCTCGGAGGAGGAATGATGTCTGTGTGTAGTCACCCGCCCCCTGTTGGACATCTTCAATTTTCGGTTCGTTCCCCGAGCGAGCAACAAGAGCCTTGTATTGTTTAACATGCATTTGATCTGGATTCGGAAAGTCCGTTATTCCGTGGGAGCGAAGAAACAGTGTCATGCTGGAACAGTTATCAAAAACTCGTTTGCTCCGTTGCATTGAAAGACATCAAAGAAAATTGCTCAAAAATCCCACCCATGAGAAAGACTGGTAACAAATCCGCTAGCTTCGCCTCGTCTAGCATTAAATTTTCCGGGGGCTCTGATGTAATTAATCAAAAAAATCCTGGTGATTTCAAAACAATGCAATTTCAATTATTGATGGTAGCCTGCAATCAAATTGAAGTACTTGTCGGTGGTGCATTGCCCTTCCCACGGCATATTTTGCCCTCCTCGAATATTTCCGACGCATCACATGTTCTGATAATAGTTGTTGTGGGTGTCTCGTTAGAGCTGGCTAAACAGCACTTCAGCCTAGATGGATTAAGATAGGAGGCGGTGGGCCTGTGCCATGTATGGCACTCTCATGACTTCCATAACTAGTATGAAGACTCCTACACTATCTGAATCAATGGAACTCTAATTATGAATGATTGGCAGAATTTAGTCAAAGTGATTGTGAACAATGGAAAGGTGTCAACAAGTACAACAGGAAGAAACTTTCATCACTTACAAAAGTATCAGAGTCATATGGTCATGTGTTACAGTGTTTGCTCATACTCGCTCTCTATGTACCTGAAAAAGCAACCACAAGAGCATGTCATTCCAGTGCCAGTGCTGCAGGAGGGGGGTCAGAACTGGCAAAAACAAATATAGGACATCCAGGACACACAGCCTACCAGCAAAATAGGCACTTATTGACGTGCGTTCCCTGTCAAAAAATGGCCATTGGAGTGTTGGCACATCTTTGCTCGGGTGACCTACAAAGGGTCACTGACAGCTGTGGCTTGCCATGGTGTGGCCATGGGTGGCCTTGCTTCCACCTCAGCATGCCATCATTCAAGTGCAACAGGAGAGGGATCGTAAACGGCAAAAAACACACCACAAACAGTCCCCAGTCTCACGGCAACTCATGCGCATATTGTCGTGTAAAATCATCCACAGCAAAGTTGCCTTTTGTTATTCTCTTTTTTGTTTTTAATCAGCGACACAACAATAATCATCGCTAGTCATGCTGAGAAAGTTTGGCTTACTCAGTTTTGTGTCACTGATTTCCTGGATCAGTCTCTTTCCTGCAAAACTTCTCTGCATTTTTGAGCAACTCTACATTTAGCTGATGGTCTTTTGTAGGTATGTGAGGAAGGCCCCTCCTTTATTTCGGCGCAATACCCAAAAATGGGAAGGATTGATGCAGATTGATGCGGTGCAAGGCGGGGCAGTGTGATTTCGGAATCCTATTTTTACATGTACATTTGTACCAACCATGTCATTTTATCATGACGTGCACCGAGAGCTTTTGTCTAGAAATAACATGGTCAGAACATTGTTACTACTGCTATTTCACCATCTCTCCACCCGCACCACTGTCAAATGATCACGACAGAGCAAAAAATTAGATCCAAGGCATCCAGCCTACATAAACTTGAACCAAATTCTCGTGGCTGGTTGCCTCCATGATCATTTTCTGTACTTGACCTTCAACAGAGAGTTGAGTGATGTGAGCCACTTTTTTGCTGTTTTGATCATCTTTTTTCTTTTCCCTCTTTTCTTTGTTGGGATTACGCAGGTTGTATTCGCCATTGAGCCGACCTTCAATGTTAGCCATGATAACCTCAGGATCATTTCTATTGCTCTTGCTTTTAGATTTCTGCTGACCTTTACCTTTGAAGTTAATCACTGGATCGCTCAGAAATGGCTGGAGGACCGATAAAAGTGTGTCCCGATTTCCCCGTAGAGTTCTCATGGACTCAGTGAGAGCTCCTGCAAAAATTCCATCTGCCCCAGTTGGCCCAAATGCATCCAGCATATTGGGTGTTAGGCGAAAGGGTATAACCTCTGGTTTTGGGAGATCCAGTCCTTTATCAAAAATACTGAGAGAAATATGTAGTGGATTAGCCTTCTTACCAATGATGGGCAATCAGAAAAGCAACTTGCTTACCAGTCAAAATCCACATGAACGCATTCACCACTGCTTGTATCTATCAATATGTTTTCTGAATGACGATCACCAAGTCCAATGATATGTCCCACAGCAGACCACAGCGCAGAAGATAAGGTAAAATTTGTCCTCGCTTCGTACCAGGCATGAGGGCTCGAGAACTGTTGAATGAACCACCAATACATTACTGGCAAGTATTGCTTGAGAATCAACTCGTCAAACTTCTTAGCTGCCAAGTCAAGGTTGTCTTTCTTAAAGTACACATTCTGGCACTTTTCGAAGGTCTGTCTCAATTCAGGACAGGCGAAGTTCGTGATTCGACCTCCACGGCGGTGCATCGAGGCAGGAGAAAGTTGTGGATTGTAAGTTTCCGTGATTACACTGCGCAGTGACTCTGTGTTAGGCACCCACTCGAGAATACCACAATCTTCAGCAAGACAAACCACCGAGAATGTGCGCAACTGGAGACGCAATTGTCGCCTGCGGCTATTAGGACCAGACAGCCCTTTGCGATTAGCAAAAATTCGATTGATGACGCAGCCGAGATCCTGGACGCGGCTGTCTTTGCGAAGGTCACCTTTTGCTTCTTGCTTAACGAGGAAATGCATTTCTCCAACATCTTGAGCAACGGAGTGGCCGTTCGTAGGCAATTTGTCATTTTTCGCTACAGTAGACGGTACTGCAAAAACGGTAACCTTCTTAGGCTTGGCCTTCGAAGCCATGATTTTCAACTCAGGATTGAAAGCTCGCATGCGCGGCACAAACGAAGGAAATACATCCGTAGTAGCCGACTGCTCAAGTGCACCAGGAGACAGCGACAACGCTGCTTGTACGGGAGGGATAAAATTTTTCAACTCTGTTGTGTATGCAAATGAGAATGTAGACAGTGAGGATGGATCAAGAAAATGGCGGACAGAATGTTGCATTGAATCGTCAAGAGAATGAAAATACTGGCACAAAGTGACAGACGACGTGTCCTAACCTGTGTCAAACTTGGGGACCCTCATTTTCACCAAAGAATGATTTCCTTTCGGGGTGAACCTGGCAGCGGAGAAGAAACATTGCAAATGAGACCAGAATTAAGGCTGCTATCACATTGAAAACGCCATCTAGTACTCACTTTGCCAGGGATATGAAAAACTGAAAAAGAGAGGAGGAAGTCTGGAGCACGCTCTGATCTTGCTTCCCTCTATCAATCTTCCGCAACATCTTCTGTGCACTTTGAAAGATTTCCTGCAGAGGGCAATTGTGGTGGATGAGCAGATGTGGCGATTTGCCTCAAAAAATCTATACCCAGCATGTGTACAGACATCACACTCACATCACCCGCTTTCTTCTTGTCCTCGGATTTCGAGAATCGTAACCAGCCACATCTGTTGCAGGATTAACGAGACAAGTTCAAATCAGTTATGGCACCAAGTCACACGGTAAAGACAACGGAAATTCCGACGATATTGTACGCACGACCATAATGCCTGCCGTGGATACTTGGCAAGCACAGCCCGCAAAATCAGTGCCACATTTTTCGCTGTTGCAACATTCTTGTGGAGAACACGGGAGACCAATTGAGGCAATGCAGTGTAAAACAAATGCTCTGGTATGTTGGAGGCGAAGCCTTTGATGGTCTTGTTGATCAATTCCTGATTCTGAAGCAAGTGTTCTGTTGGTCATTGAACCATTGTCCACAGAGATATTGTGATAGCAGTGCTTGTGGTCAGGAATGCTATCAGAAAAAATGAGTCACAGCACTGTTTCTCGAACTTGCCATATCGAACCTTAGTTTCCTTTTCGTCAGCGCTGTTGGCCGTGTCACTGTCCTCCTTGTCACCATTGATTACGCAGTCCTTCTCATCTAATGATGTGAATTCAAGCCACAAGGCCAACAACCGTGGCAGCGCATGGTAAACATGTTTTTGACCCAGCTGCAATGCTGTTCCATAATGTTCAACGGCACGGAGCAAATACACGTGGCATTCTTGATCGGCTGCCAAATGCTTACCACGTTTACTTTTATCCAGCGATGAAAGTTGAGACTCCAGTAGGGAGTCAAGGAACTTGGAGTAGTTGAAATGAGCTAACGTTGAACAAAGCAAACTCAACGTGAGAGAAAAGCCAAGAATGACATCGATACAACAACACAACAGCAGCCTCCTTGGACACGCATGGGTAATACCAACATAACAAATCAACGCACCTCGTTCCCAATCAGGTGACAATTTCAACACAGTCCGATACCTTTTGTCGATTTCTGAGCTACTCTTCATAGCAGACTTGGAACCATCGCTGCCACATACCATCCACTCGGTGGCTTGTAGGAGCGGCGAGGCCACTGAAGCATGCGCTTTGAGCTGCTTCTCATCCATCAGGAAAAGATCGTGCGGAATATCATCATCCAAGAGTCTGAGGGCAGTCGATGTTTCTCCAACAGCATGCTTCAGTTTTGCAACCTGTAACTTGACCGTTTCCATTGATTCACGCGCCAAGGACATTGAAGAATCATCGCCCTCATTCAAAGACTTGTAAAAGGACACACTTGCCTGAGTAAGCGAGTGCTCTGCAACTCTATACAGCCCTCCCTTCCTAGCTACTTTACCAATGTCAAGCCACATAGATCCTTCGATGTCAGGTTCGTTCGCCACGCGAGCAAGGACAAGTCTGGTATTTAACATCGCATTTGATCCAGTCATATCTGGAGTCGACAACGACAGTCTATTTTTCCATTGGGGCGAAGAAACAGTGTCACGGAACAATTCTTGAAAACTCGATTGCTCCGTTGCATTGAAATACACCGAAGAAAAGTGTTCAGTCTCGCGCAGTGCATGAAGTTGCGTCAGATATGGATAGGATCGAGCGTATCCATCCCTAGCAGCACTTGTCAGAGAGGACATGATAGATTCTCTCGCATCCGCAAGGCACGTGACGACTCTCGTATGCGACTTTGTATGGAGAGCATGCATTGCACGGGCTAATGAAATCTGGTAGCGTGCGTTGGCATCGAATGCTGCAGATTCATCATAGCAAGAGGAGTTGTTTACAATATCATCCAACAAAGACCACTTTCCCAGCCTCCACGCCGCTTCTGCTGCAGAGGGAAGCAGCTCAGCACGAATCTGTGTGTTATTCCCATGCACAGGATTTTGCGTTGACATTCCACAAGCTTGATTCAATACACTCTCAAGACGGCCAAGCTTCAAGAGGCATCTGAGCAAACCTTTCTGGGCGCTGGCTTGAGGGGAGCTAGAACAGATTTCCTGATCATTGTTCAGTCGACTGTCCAGGCTCTGTTCATACGCTTGAAACGCCCCCTCCCAGTCCTCATACATCTCTCGTTGTACACCTTCATCAGCCAGTCTTTTGGTTAGATCCGCATCGTGACTCTTTTGTGCTACAAAGAGCATCGTATCGAAATCGTTTAGTTGGCCCAGCAAAACTTTGGCCAGCTCCAAGTCGACACCGCTGAGAAAGTCCGACTTGAGATACTTTGACACGCCATTGATGAGTACCTTTGGATTGAAGCTCTCTCCGTTCAACACTGCTTTCCGGCGACCCTCCATCTCCAGATATCGAAGCGCTCTAAAACGCATGCCGACCTTACTGGCTGCACTGGCACATGACGAGAGTGGAAGTCGTTTCAGTAACCGTTCAATTTTCTTTGTGCTTTCGGTGACCGGCCATGAAGTCCCACCACCTCCACCATCGGCGCTCGAAGGTGTCCTTTTTGACTTCCCTCTAGAGGTTTGAGATTGATACTTTGTCTCTATTTCATTCTCCAACCAATGCTGCAAGACATCCATGACCGTGAAAACGGCATTTGCCGCTTTTTCGCGTTCTCTCAGGTTCATGCGAGACTGTGTAGACTCACCCGTCTCGCTATCGTCAAATGAGAGCACATGGAGAAATTCATCTACGATGGAATTTTCATCACTCACACCTCCAAAGCAGATGGCATCGAGCACGAGCAGAGGCAACAAAAACTCTGCAACCCCTAATCCAGCCTGGGAGCGGATAGCTGATCGGCAGGAATGGAAGAAATCAGGCCACGCACCCTTCCTCTTGTTTGCATTGCTTCTACTGACCAAGAACCGGCAGAGCGAAGAGATCCAAGAGAAGTACGAATTCGACTTGACGAAGAAAGGAGGTGACTTTCCTGCCACCGTGTCAAATTGCTTATAATTGGACGTCCAGAACGGCTCCACGAGATTGCTCACATCTGCTTCTCCAAGCTTTTCCTTGAGCAAGGGCGTCATTTCTTTCTGATTTTGACCGCCCAACTGCACATTCAAAAGCTTCAACAGTTCTTGAACAGCAAATGAAATCTTGTGTTGGTCCAGCGTGGTCGGGGCAGATTTGAGAGATGATACCAGGTGCGTAACGAGGCACCGGAGTTGATATTCTGCGAGTTGGGTTTTCCAGGGAGGATTTGCTAGTTTCCACTCCACACTGCCCTCCACAGAGTTGGCTGCAACTTGAGGAGAGTTTATTTCATTGGCTAGCCTGTTCGGGTCAATTGGCCCAATTTCCCCCAAGCAACATGCAATCTTGTCCCGGATTTCGCGATCCGACTCATTCACACACATAGACAACAGTCGAATAAGTAGCTTGGTGACAAACCCGCCACTGATTTCTGCTTCATGTTTTGACAAAAAGTGGACACGCTAAACATCTTTGCTTGTTGCCAAAGGAGAAAAAGAAGTGATGAACTTGCATATCCTTACCTGAGTCACCATTCACGGCACTTGATTTGTCGACTTCTGATGATGAGTCGTGAACGACCGTCAGGAAATGCATTGACGAGAGCTCTTCATCTACAATTAGACGTTGAAACATATCCCTGTTCGCCTGGATCAAGCGAGTCATGTGTGTAACGACAACCTCGCGGACAGCTTGATTTTCATGAGAGATGATCAGTTGCGATAGAATCTATACCAAAGGATGCGCGTGAGTTCAATTGCTAACGGGCAACGTTTATTCCGACGATAGTTCAGTCATATATGTACTTACATTCATTCTTTTTGAGAAGCTCGCTTCAAGTTGAGCATTGTCACCTTCTTGAGGACCTGTTTGTTGAGACATCAGGCGGACATCATCCAGCTGAATTCCCTTTTCAGCGAGTACTGTTCTGACTTGTTCGAGGTCGTCAGTGAATGGCAGGAAGGGTATCTCACTGAAATTCCGTGGGAGACTCTCATCTGCTTCTCCGCTGGCCAACCATTCCAGCATTTGCACTGCATGTCTCCTAGCCAGGCCATTGTTGTAGTTGGTCGATGTATCATCGAACAAAGGAAAAAGTGTCACTACGATGGTAGTGAATTCTTCTCCCACTGCAGCGACGTCGTGCGAGGCAACGACCTTAACAAAATCAAAGAGCGTTGCTACAGCAATAAAGTGCAGTTTGGATGTGGAAGAGATTCCGTTGTTGATAGCATTGAGTACCTGAGGAATGAATTGGGGCGATTCCGACGCTGGCAAAAATGAAAGCATTGCCTTCAGACTTTTCATCACTTGGAATTTCTCGCGTTCTGAACGTTGTGGCCATTTGTGAAGTATGAGGTTAACCATCAGATACATGAAGTTCGGCGCAACCCAGCTCGCAGCAGTACTTGCGCAGAGTACATCATCAGCGGCGCTATCTTGAGACGGAGACATGAAAAAATGCTTGACCTTCGATGACTGGCTCCCTTCACGTAGCAGCCAACCCTTTGTCAATGCAAGACGCACATCCTTCCTCTTGGGACAATCCTGGGCGGCAGAGCTATTGTACATCTCGTCTTCCGTGTCTTCATCGGGGTCATCTCTTCCAAGCTCCCAGACTAAAGTTTTCAGAATAGGGTTGCCAATTTCCCGCAGAATATCCGGGTAGTCCAGTTGTGACTGGCAAACCTCGGTTGTAAAGAAGCGAAGAGGTGCCCGGCTGGGATGAAGGAGCAACTGAGGCAAAACATGCGAAATCACATCAGTTTTGATGCACAGTAGCTTGGCATTCTCAACTAGCTTCGCTGTTGATATTGATACACCAGGCACCAGTGACCTAGACAGCGGTCCCGATGAACGGTCTTGGCGAGTACCTACAATGAACTCGGTTAAACACCTCTTCTGGACGCGTTTCTCTTCCTTGCCCAGTTTCTTTGCTTCACTTAGTAAATACATCCGGAATGCAGCACACATTTGAAGGCCAGGATGATCTTCATCTTTAATCATCTGGACGATGACAGAAGGATAGACACGGTCAATGAAATCCATTATCTCTGACACACTTGATACCTCAAAAGTATTTTGAGCTTGGAGCCCTGGGGTGGCCGAAGAAGGGAGTAAGAACGATCCGATAAAAACGGATAGGAGCTGATACCTGATCGTCGCATCGGCGTGTTGCGTGAGAAGAAATTCGGAGATAATTTTGGTCAGGTTGCTGTTCACATGTTTCAGGAGTTCAGTCGACAGCGAAGAACTGGGATCATTTCTCGTGCTCTTGAATATTTCGCAGAGACCAGCAAAAGCATTGCTCGCAAGAGATGAGTGACATGTCAGATCATCAGAACTCTCTGAGTCGAACGCGCACCCCCCTGAGCTCGCTATCCAGATCCTGATCAGCGCCAGAAGTGACCGCTCAAGGATGTAGCGCCCAATAGCTGAATCCAGTGGCGACCACTGACACAATGAATGAAATATGCCAATCGCTGTCCCTACATCATGGCCCTGAGGGAGTTTTGTGCTAGGACCAGGCGAGAAGTTCAATTCCTTTGAAAAAAGAACATCCCTGGCAAGCCCACAAGATCTGATGAGATAATCAATCTCAGAAAAGAGCTTTTCAACGGCCCTCCCGGCAGTTTCATTAGAGATCTGACTGATGTCTTCAGTCCTCTCACTATCTGGTATGAAGAACGAAGAGAACACCTTGGCTTCATTACAAAGTAACGTCTGCCCGAATGATTTTGCCGCAGAAGATTGTGTTGAAGTGTCTAGACCGAAAAATGGCATGAGGAATAACCACACTGGAGGAGGAATTTGTTCAGCCACTGACCGACTGCCTCGCACGTCACCATTCATTTCTCTAGCAATTCCATCAAATAACCTGTTATGCCGTTTGTCCGAGAAGAACTCATGGGCATTGGACAGCCGAATCATTGATTCAGGGGCGACAGCAAGAACAGATTGCAGGTAGATCAGGCTCGCCCTCCATTGTCGAGGCGAATCCGATTGTGAAAGGCAAAATTGTTTTGAACCATCTTTTGAGAAGACGGGGAGGCCCAAAGCGGGGTGAACATGATGTGCCGTGAAGGACAAGTCGTCATCGAGAGACAGCAAACCCAAGATGGCACTCTGAATTCCGTTCGCCGCTGATGGATTTAGATGCCGCTGGAGATACGAAGACGCATTGCTAAGCTGACCATTGTCACTTCCCTCCAGTTCACCCGAAGCCACGAGTGATGATGCAGCATATATCTTCACGAGTCGTGACATCGATAGCATGGCACTGACTATGATTCCTTTGATATCAGACTTCGAATGTAGGGCCACAAGAT
The DNA here is from genome assembly GCA_036939655.1 of Thalassiosira allenii. Classification (NCBI taxonomy): domain Eukaryota; phylum Bacillariophyta; class Thalassiosirophyceae; order Thalassiosirales; family Thalassiosiraceae; genus Thalassiosira; species Thalassiosira allenii. The sequence continues at coordinate 4,820 of JALLOV010000083.1, read as the reverse complement.
CCTTCAGGTTGAACGAATCCATCGCCATGACCAGGTATTTGGCAGAATCAGACAAATGGCCACCTTTTCGCCTAGCCAGGGACAAGAACAAGCTGGGAAGCATAAGCAAGGCTGCCTTAACGACCGCCGGAGCTTGCGATTGAGCGGACTCAGTAAGAACACATCTAATCGAAGTCAAAGTGGGTTCATACTGTTCAGAATCTGAAACAGGGCACAACGAAGCTAGAACAAGGCACCTTCATGAAGTAGAGATAGATGAACGTCGTTGGTAAGAAAGGTCCATGTTTTTCCAACAAAAAGATGATCGAGATGACTCACTGACACTGCAATGGCAAGAGATTTTCCGAATAAAATGCCCCGCTCTGTTTACCACCAGTTGGACCAACAAGCCCACATAGGCACAGCTCTGAATACGGCCTTGGAACTGCCCCGATCATGGAGGACAGCTGATAGCACATTCCTCCACAGAGTCCATTGATATTGGCCTTCCTTATCATTTTTGAAGACTCGATGTCATCAAGCTCATTGCCTTGACCACATTCTGTTAATGACACAGCAGTAATGGCGCAATAGGAAATGGCTTCTCTCGCATGCAAGTATCCAATCGGGAACCCCTTTTGCACTCGATAGGCATGTAGGCCGACACTCACTACCGATGAGAGAGTAGAATTGAGCAGTTCCGGCTCAACAAACACAAGCTTGTCATCACTTTTTTGCTGCACCAGGATTTCGGACACGAACTTGACACATAGAAACAGGTGTTCAATGACCTTCTCAGTTGAGCTGGACTCGAATTCTCGCCCCTTCAGCAGGCTACGCAATGATAACAAGATTCGAAGCGCTCCAGCCACGCTCCTCAGAAGAACTATGTCTGTCTCAGAAATCAAAGATATAACCTCTGGCCCCCCGCCAATAGGGACACGATTGCTGTTCCCTTCAGAAAGTTTCGTCACGAGGCTCTGGGCGTCAACCAAAGCCTCCGATATGGCATGTGCAACTGCCGCTTGGGTAGGAGCAGTAATACAGCTTCGTTCGTTATCCCCTCGGCGTGTTTCAAGCTTTCTTCGTTTGCTTCCTAATCGCACCGAAGGCGAGTCTCTATCAATGTCTGAAATCGGTTCACCATCGTCAGAACGGGCTTCCAAAGCACCAAGAGCACTCAAACACGCTGCCTCCACCAGATCCTCAGATGAAAGAGAACTCGAGAATGACTCCAGCAAAAGGACGACGATAGAAATTGCCGAGCCAGAAATAGACGTAGACGAGTCCTTCGTCAACTCAAGGAGGTGCGAAACATACCCTCTGACTAGGCATCGATTTCTGAATTGACAGACGAGAGAAGCAGCGCTGAACGTAGAATAGTGACCAGAGAAGTCAGGCACATAGGTGTCGCTGAGATTTGGCGTGGACTGAATTGATACCTGCCCCGAAGCGCTTGACAAAATCACGTGGATCACTCGAAGCACTGTCTTGCAGAGATGCTCATCCTCCGAAGAATGTTTTTTCAGATGGCCGGTCATGTTCGGTATGCAATCGATGATGTGTGGGAAACAGTGCGACCAAATTTCGTTCGTTTGCGTCAATGTATCTTCATCTGGGACCAGCAGAACCAATGCCATCAATTTTGCTATGGCATAGGAACACATTGCGTCCATATTATGCTCCAGCTCTCTCGCGAATTGAGTTGTTGTATCAGTTCCTTCGAGGCGATTCTCCGATGATGTCTCAGAGGAGCCATGCCCCCACAGCAAGTGGTGCTCTGCGGCGTCTACAGACATCAGAGCGAGGTTGATACTCGGCGCCAATGCCAGAGCATCCATATCACGAATGAGACACGCAGAGTCCACTAGCCCTAGCCCGTTCATACCACCCGAGGCCAAACCACAGTCTCTCGTTGAGACCACGTCCGTGAACAGCCCTACGATTGCCAACTTCGTCCGCAGTACGAGCAGGGAGTGGACAATCGCATCGGCGGGGGAGTAGGTCCAGCCCAAAAACTCCGGCTTGCGAAATGATGGCCGAGGTGAGACCAAAACCGATCTCGAGGACGACAACAATGAGTTCATAAGTCCAATCCTGCTGCTCTGGCCGTGCGTGGCAATCGAATGCTTCTGGTCACTCCTGCTTCCTCCGAGTACAGGGGGGACGAGGCGTTGCAACGCCGTCCAAACCCCAAGCTGAAGCGACCATAGACTGCGCTTGGAGGGAATCTGAACCGCGTGATCCGACGTACAGTCCATCGTCTTCTCCTTCCCATCGGTGGACCGTTTCCTCACCAATCTCGCAACCTCGGTAAAGACGTGTACTCGAATCTTGCCCCCGTTCGTCGTCTGATCTGCTCCTCCTTCGCCATCCTCTGCCGAAGACACGGGTGGATCAAACAATGCCCCGGACTCTTCAACAGTGCTCAGATCATCGGACAAGTTGATCAAATCGCGCACCGCCGCCAAGCGCAGGTGATCGTCCCGCAACAGATTCATCAGCGCCGCGATAGTGGACCCGATGTCCTCGTCCTGGTGATGCGCCTCGATGGCATCGTCGAGCCCTGAGTGTTTATCAGGACGCGGAGCCAGGGGCGACAGCGCCACCCTCTCAGGATCCGATGCCAGATACTCCAGCAGTTTGGTAATCTTGGGCAAAATGCCCCGTGCAATGTCGTCATCAGTGACGTCCAGATCCCGCCCTTCATCCGCCTCGCTCGAGGAACTGGTGCCACCTCCGCCGACGAACAGGTAACGGTAGGCGTGGGGGCAGAACGCCCCCCTCGCGATCGCTCGGTACAGAGCGCAGAGGTGTCCCACGGCGTCCTCGTCGTCCATCTGCTCCAATGACGACCGTCCTTTCTTCGAGTCAGACACTCCCGTTCCACTGCTAAAATGATACTCATCACGAGACGTATTCCTCACGGCGATGGTCGCCTCCATGCGGGGAAGGACCCTCGCGAACGACTTGAGCTCGTTGTGGCACCAATCCTGCTGCCCTCGCGCCCCGTCGCCGTCCTCTGCATTCTCCTTGTCGTGTCGGCGCTTGTGCTTGGCGCACGCCTCGAGCAATTTCAGGAGGAGGTTGGGGACGGCGTTGGTCTGGGCCTGGGACGCGTCATTGCCGTCCGAAGAACTGGGCCTGCCGGGTGGATTCGCCGGGGGAGAAGATCCCGTCGTCGGCCTGGCCGAGCGTCCGGAGGGATCCTTAGGCATTTCTCGACACTTCTGAGCGTCGAATGTGATGGGCACAAGATATGAGCAGACGCGGCACGCGACGCCACCTTCCGGCCAGACAGTGCGCCCCACGCGACACGATTAGCCGCGGCGTAGGATTACCCGGGAAGTAGCGAACGCCAGACAGAAACGCGGCAGCGATGGAACGGCGGCGGCTAGAGAGAGTGGAGAGCAAGGATAGAGCAATAAACAAGAGACGAAGGACGCCGACCCGCCGACCGACAGGCAAAAGAGACGAGGCGCGCTGAAGACTCAAGACTCAAGACTCTCTAGACAACAATGCGGACAAAAATGGCGGGAGCGAATTATACGTAGGAATTGATTTATGTTGGGAATTAATATGAGTTGAGGCGCGCCCATAAAAGATTTCTTGGGTCTCTCTCTCTCCACATCACAGCACATGCTCCTGCCATCAATACGAGCGCAACATGTCAAACACGCCGAGCATGTCCGATGTCGATAAGTTCTGGGAACGCGCTCAAGCCTCGGCGAGGGACAGGAGGAGCGCGGAGGAAGCGTCTGCCATAAAGGTGGCTACGGGGCGTTGGGTTCGCATCCAGGGACTGCAATCCGCGGCCGGTCGGGCGCTCAACGGGAAGGTGGGCCAGCTCCTCAAGGGCGAGCCCAACGAGGACGGCAGGTACGCGGTCCGAGTCGACGGTATGGCGGCGGGTAAACTCCTGAAGGGATCCAACTTTGCGCCCGTCAAACGAGATGAGCTGGCGCAGACGTACCTCTTACCCGATCACAAGATAGAGTTCTACCCGAAACAACATTCCATGTTCACGGAATGCGATCCGAATGGAAACGCACCGGCCATGGCGCTCTGCGGCTGTCCTCTGGTGGTCAAAATGATTGGGCCGAGGAGCGGCGACAACCAGTGGGCCACCTGGCTGATGATCGACCCCGTCAGCGGCTTCGCCCCACCCGAGTGGCAGCGAAACGTTGGTAGGACCCTCGTGTACAGGCCCGGAGGTAAAGACCTAGGAATGGATGACATGGCGTCAATCAACGAATTCTTGGGCAGCCTGCTGGATCATTACGGGGACGGGGGCTTCGATCCTAGGTCGTGGCTCAACCCCGATTGGTTTGGGAAGTACATCCGGTCCTCTCAATCATATTCAATGGGATCCGTCGAGGTCAAGAGAGAATTCAATATTCTAGACTGATGCAATTGTGGAAGCATGGCTCCCTAAATCATATGGTAAAATGAATGAATGGTGAAAGTATTTCACGATTCATTTGGCATTGCTCTTCGGGTATCCTCCTGGGCATAAAGAAAAATATTTTGGTGAAAATTTGAAGATAGCTGCATGAGGAGCTTCATCTCGAATCTCTGAGCGGCATCAGTTCTGGATGGCAGAAATTCGCAAGGGTGTTGTGTTTCATAGAGTTAATATCAACTTTACTTACAGATGGCATCAGATTTGGACTGGGCTAAAATGGCCACCGACTTTCAGGTGCTCCAGGCAAATAATCACATGGATGGTAGGCAGCACAGTGCAACAAGGGTGTTGCCACATTCTTTCCATACCTGCATCGCTCTCAAACGGGCTGGACTTGAAATTGGCAGTTTTGGTAGATTTAGATCGGAAGAGCGTC
>JALLOV010000082.1:0-14643 GCA_036939655.1 Thalassiosira allenii | reverse complement strand
CTCATTGTCAACAAACATTGAACTCCCTAATCCTCCTCGCTGTACTCCGAGTACTCCTCCTTGCTGTACTGGTCCCTGCTGTACTCCTCGCTGTACTCCGCGTAGCTCTCCTCCTCGGGCAATTCCGAGTACTCCTCCTCGTCCTCCTCGTCGTAAACGCTCTCTTCTCTTTCCTTCTTCTTGGCCTTCTTCTTCTTCTTCTTCTTGGACTTTTTCTTCTTCTTTTTCTTGCTCTTCTTTTTAGTCCCTTCGTCAGATTGATCCTCCTCGGAGGCGGTGTTGTAGGTCCCATCTTGATAGGAGCCGCCGAACGTCTCGTCCTCCTCGGTGATCATCCCGTCGTCGAGGTAGTCGGCGGGTGGGAGGAGGTTGTCGCGGGGGGAGTCCGTGTAGTGGGCGGCGTACCCCCCTCCTCCGCCTCCTCCGGCACGGGAGCCCCCCCGGAAGGAGAAGGACGCCTCGGTCGTCATGTCGTTGTACGTCTCGCCGTCCGGATCGCGGGATACCCTCGAGTGGTCCGCCGGCGCGTAATAATCCGGATGGCCCGCCTGTCCCCGCCTTCCCTTGCCCCTGGCCTTCCCACTCGCACCCTTGGGATCCTCGACGTACAGCGTGTCACGCATCTCCACCACCTCCTCGGGTCCGGCCATGTACCGCGCCCTCCGCTCGTTCTCCATCCGGACCACCTCCATCCGCTCCGCCTGCATCATGTCCAGCTCGCGCTGGTCGATGCCCTCGTTGATTATCGCGAAGACGTTGCTCGTCGTGCTCTTCTTGCAGCAAAGCGGTATCGGGCAGCAGGGTATCAACTTGCACCGGCGCTGGGCGCGGTAGTTCATGTTGAGGAGCTGTCCTACGCGCTTCAGGGCGCCCTCGATGGTACGGTCGACGCCGGGGGCGGCGATCGGCCACGACCAGTGGTTGCTTATTTCGTTGTATATCTCGTTCGCGCACAGTCTAACAATTTGGTTCTTGCGCATCCGGCTCTCCTCCTCCACCCCCAGCCTGCTCAGGCTCATCAATTCCACGCGATTTTCCATCACGTGGAAGAACTTGGAAATGAGCGGCGGCACGTCGGACCGGCACCCCCTCATGATCTGGTGCAGCTCCGTGTGGTAGCCGTAGAAGGTGATGACGTCCTTCGACAATTCCTGCTCCTCCCTCGCCTGCCGTACCTTCTGCTTGACGAGCGTCTTGGTCAACTTCTCCTGCCGCTTCTGCACCCTCTTCTGATGCCTCATCTGCTTCTTCACCACGGCGTTGCCATTATGGGGGACTATCTGGTCCTCGTGCACGGTCGGTAAATCCTCGTCGCTCTCCTCGCTGCTGGTGGAGGCGTCGTCGTCGTCGAACAGGTCCTTTATCTCCTCGTCCTCCTCCTTTATACGCTCGTCCATGGCGCGCTCCATCCGGTACAGCCTCACCTTATCACATAGCGAGGCGAGATCCTCGGCTGCAGCGCGATGGAAGCCGATCTTGGAATTGTAATCCAGACCATTTCCCAATATCGTCAACAATAAAACCAAGAAGCCGAAGGAGGCCACCAGTATCGTCAGGAAGTCCTGCAGCGTCGCGTCGTGGACGCGCATACTGTCCTTCATTATGTCGCTCGCGGCGACGAATCCGCATATCGCAATGATGAGGCTCATTACTATCGTGGGCACCAGTAAAGAGTACTTGCGGAAGCGGAAGTAGTCCACGCTCAATAGGTGCTTGTGCATCTCCACATCGCTGACCTTCAGTATGGCGCTCAACTTCTCCGCGTCGGAGGAGAAGGAGTCAAAGTCCGCGACCAATTTCTGGGACTCGCCCGCCCCGTGTACGGGGTGGACGCGGGAGTTGTTTCCCCCATTATTGATATTTTGGGCGGAGGAGCGGAGGGGCACCCCGGACTCGACGTCGTCGTAGTCGTCGTCGTAGTCCTCGAACTCGTGGACGTTCGGCATGATTACAATATGGGCTCCGTACGATGCTCGCGGCCGTCGAGGGTGCCGGGCGCGCGGCGAGGGGCGGCGTCGGTCGCCGGATCACCAGGGGTGGCCGAGAGCGAGATGGCAGAGCTGCTACTCTCTCTAGAGAGGCTAGCAGACGCGGCGAGGGCGGTCGTATATATTGTAGGGGCGGTTTTGTTGTTGTGTTGCGGACTGATTGAGATTGAGGGGCTTTCTGACGATCAACTGCCATTCAAGATCAATTTAGTCCAGCCCTCATCTAATTAGATATATCATGATGTGATATTCTCTAGGGCTTGATTGCTTTAGATGCAGATTACTACAGCCCCGCTATGGCGCTCGCAAAGCAAAGCAAACGCTCGACAGCCGCGCCCCACAAAGCCAAGCGAGCAAGCTAGCAAGCAACAGCATGCAACAAAAAGGACAAAGCCGAAGCGAGGGAACAGTGCAACGACGACGACGACGACGACCGCGTCGAGACCGCAGGCAGGAGAGACAGAGGGACCGATACGACGGCGAGGATCTCAATCGGGCGGCGGTCACGGGGGAAGGATCGTCGTTTTTTCGGACGGGGAGCGCCGGATCGATTCTCGGGCGTCCGGTTTGATCTGCGTCGTCTCCTCTTCGACGCTATCGATGCCCCCATCATCGAAGAATTGATAGACCAGCCGTATTGGGCTCGGAGTGTCAGCGGCTCGGATACATCGCATCATCCTTTCGTCGATAATTCGTACAACAATTGCACATAAACGATGGGGCTGCAGGACCGCCAGCTGGACTTCGAGGACTTCTCCTCGGACACCGAAAAACTATCCGCAATCCTCAAGAGGTGCGAGGTGTCCTCCCAGAAGCACAAGCTGTCGTATGAGTACTACCGCGCCCGCAAGTTCGCCCTCCTGTACCCCTCGGTAATGGCGTGCGTCGCCATCGGCATACTGGGATTTACTGTTACCACCGACGCGATTAAGCGCCACATGAAGCTGGGGGAGGTGCAGGTGGAGGACATCCTGACTTTGGTGGTGGGATTCTTGGGATTCTTCGTGGGTACCAACATGATGCTCATGAACCAGTGGGACTTCGGCTCCCGCGAATCCATGCACCTATCCGCCCTAATAGAGCTGGAGAACCTGGGAGATAAAGTTAGATTTTGGAAGATGGACCGAAAGGTGGGCTCGAAGCACGCCGGCCCGGAGGAGGAGAGCGTCCCGAGCCTTCCCAAAAACGCTGGCAGGAGGGATAAATTCACGGAGAGCGAGAGGAAGGCGCTGGGGGTGGTGGAGAACCACAATTCGTCGAAAATGGCGCTGGTCGTGGCGAGCGGCAAGGCGCTGAAGAAGGTGGAGACGGAGATAGCGCAGAAGACGGTACAGGCGAAGAAGACGGAGGACAAGCGGAGCGACGTCAGCAGGTGAGTTCGTTGGAAAAGTCGGGGGGGGGATGCTTTTTTTCTGATATGTTCTGTTGAAGGTATATGTATCTATGTTTGGGGGAGCAGTCGTCGCTCGCTGTTTATTATGGGGGCCGAGTGTGTTTTGATCGTATGCAACGTTCGTGTTTGTGTATTTTGGAAGCTCATCCACAAGTCATGTTGTGGGAAGTTTCTTCAGGGTTTGTGCTGCTGACGTAATGTGCATATCCTGTGGTGTTGGTGTGTAGGTTGAGATTTTGTTGGGAGCATCCCTCTCTTTGAGATGGCAATGGACTTTCATTGCACTGTGCCAAGATCAGTTGTGCAATGGGGGGTAAATCTCGTGTTTGAGCTGCTGACATGATTAAGAAGAAGTGGTGTTGGTGGTGTAGATTATTGAGGCGATGTTTCATGTTGGAGATGGTTTCTTCAGTGCATACGTACCTCACATCCACTCGTTCGCTAACAAAACTTGTACTGGAACGTAGATTCTCGGGCTACAACGGGGCCTATCACCAGATAAATCGCTCCTGCAAGTCCGACGTCCCCAACAAGCTGTCCCGTCCCTTCGACCTCTTCGAGACCCGCCTCGAGTGCATGTCCCTCGGCCACCTCGGAGTGATATGGGACACGCGCATGCGACGTAACCAGATCATGCGCCTCGCGGCCGTGGAGATATACAACGAGATCACGGGGTACTGGGCGTGGCCCTTCGGGACCCCCGACATCGAGCGTGTCATCGACCGCAGCATGAAGCGCGTGGCGAGGCTGATTAGCAAGGATTACCGCGCCCCCATAAAGGTGGAGTGCTGCGGCTTCACGATATTCAGGTGCTGCTGCCGGAAGAGGAACCCGAAGAGCACGATGCTCCACAACATATGGGACGGGATGGAGGAACGCGAGCGGGAGATGATGGACGTGAGAGGCGTCGCCGACTACGTCGACACGGGGGAACGGAACCGGTACCTGTTGGAGGACGACGCGTACGAGGCCGAGCAGAAGCTGAGGTACATGGAGAGCGGCGGCGTATCCCGACGGAGCGGCACGAGCAGGAGCAGGGACCCGGGCGGGTACGCCGAGGGGGGGTCGTACTACTCCGAGGATTACACGCGGGGGGAGTACGACCAGCAGACTGCCTACACCGAGGACGGGGACACGTACGCCAGGGGCATCGCGAACGGGAATTACGACGGCGGAGGCGGCGGCACGAGGGGTCAGAGCAGGGGTCCCTCTCAGGGTCGCGGCGACTATTCCATTGACGATACGTTGACGGCGAGCGAGCCGGGGTGGGACGAGGCCAGCGAGAGCCAGTACGGTTACTAATGTTGATATTATACACACGGTGAAGTGGAAGTGATGATGGATGAATTGGATCAATGGATTTAGGCTTGACACCGCCTTCATTTGCATGAGAATAAGACTAGTGAAAAGTATGAAGTGTACACAGTCATTCCGGCTGAACGAAGCTAGAGATTTACCATGCATTGGTCTAACTTCTCCCGATACGAAGTGTTTCAGGGCACAAAATAGTTGAGGTCACAAGACTAACCTCAGACTCGAGTGAGATCCATGCCATGATGCCTGAAAATTGGAAGAGTCCAGAGGAGCAGATAAAGAACACCATCATCATCACAAAGGCCTCTGTAGCGCAGTGAAAGCCAGGACCTATGCCTGCGCTGCGCAACATGGAGTAACTTTTTCTGGTTAGCCCCCGGCGGACGGACAGGATCTATCGCCATTAGAATTCCCTTGGCGAATTCCTTTGCATACTTTCATAGTAGGTTGACAGATAATGTCAGTCTACATCGCTTATTGTGTCTAATTGGCGATGATGCAGGTGCGTCCGCCATCTTGCATCTTGGATCTTCCGCCATGACCAACCGACCAATCTTTATTGTACTTTCCCTGTTGGTCACCGTGAGCCGCTCCTCGCGTGTGGCGTGGCGTGAGAGGCCGAAGGGAAGCTGGAAGCGGGTCGAAGCGGTGCCAGTGCCAGCACGGAGTGCCAGCCTCGTTGCTCGGTGTTGGTGTCTGGGCTCTCTTGTAGCTTGAGGCCACCACGCGGAGGACGCCCTGAGTCTCCAGGTCAAAAAGAATAAGAAGATGCCACAATCATGGCGGACATCGCCCCCTCGTCGTCTTTAACAGCATCAGCACCACCGCGAACAATGAGCGCCATCGACCGGCACGGCCTTCGCGGCTCGTCGCTCCGCGAGTCCTTCTCGCAGGAGACCCAGCACGTCCTGACCCTGAGCCTGTTGCGGAGCATGCTCCCCGACTGCTGGGATTGCCCCAAGGATAATGGTATCACGTCGGGTGAGCGTGTTTTGAGTTTTACTATTGTTGCATTTGCATTGCTATGCCTTCCATCACGTTAAATGTGCAGATGATGACGCATATTCGAGTTCGATAATATGGATGGCCCAGATTTTCCCTGCCGCGAAGATCGACTTTGAGCTCTTTATCAGGAACCAACGCGATAGGGGTGTTCTTTAGATCTTATTTCTTCTAGTAGCTTAGTGCTGCTTAACTATCTTTCTCTTCGTCGATTGCTATCAAGTTGGCGTACTTCGGCTTCAGTGGGCCATTAGTCTTTTAGGTGGTGTGCTGCAAATGGCTGGTTGCTCTTCTCTCAAACTGTATTTGATATTTGGCGCTCTATATACTATCTAGTTGACGCAGTTCATTGGACTAAGGCTGACTGATGATTGATGGTGTGTTCTGGCCCTTACCTCGCTTAGTTGATTCAGCTTCAGTGGCAGTGGCTATCTTTCTTTACCTTGTTGCTCTTTCTCAACTGTGTGTTTGATGTATACTGATATCCATCAAGTTGTTGGTGTATCTACAATGGATCTACTTTACTCTGATCTTTCTTTGAAATGATGCTGATGTGTTTGTATTTGCTCTCTGCTGCTACTGTGCACCAGATGGACTTTTCCTGCGCAGTTCACCGTCTGAAAGCAGCAATAGCAACGGCGGCGACGACGGTATGCTGCTGGTCCAGGCGAACAGGTCGATCAAGATATCCAAGCTGATACCCATCATCGGCAGCACGAGGCCGGATCGGCTGATGGACACATCGCAGCACTCCCACACCCTCCCTCCCCCCTCCCTGTCACGTCAGTCGTCCCTGGCCGCGTCGACTTGCGGGAGCAATTCTGATGGTCTGGATTACGTGTACTACTTCGAGGTGTTTCTCATTGATGGCGTCTTCTCGGTCGGCTTCGAGACCGACCATGGAATTCCGGCCAGTGCGATCCCGACCTACCGCGGGCCGGGGAAGGTGGCAGAATCGATTGGCCTTGAAGTAAACGGAGATTTGTGGATAGCTGGCCATAGAGTCTCGAACTGGACGCAACGTTTCAATAGGGGAGACACGATTGGCTGCGGAGTGGTGGTTGGGAGCAACGCGAAGTTCTTCTTCACCCGGAACGGCGAGGAGATCGACGCTGGTGATGCCAACTGCCGCGTTCCCTCCATCCAGAATGCCTTGATCCCGTCGGTCGGTCTGTCTTCGTCGTCTGAGACTGTAATACGAACGAACTTCGGGTTCAATCAGGAGCACAGGTTCCTGTGGAAGGGCAACGAGAAGGTCCGCATCATATGCCACGTTACCCCCAACGCGTCCGGCGTAATCGACGACTCGATACGGTCCGACGAGGCGTTCGTGGCCCCGGATCTCGTGAGGGGACACACGATAGGCGGCGACATGAGGGACGTGCCGCCGACGGTGGTGTGCGAAGAGGGACGAGCGTCGTTTTCCATGCACAATATTGTAGATGCTGGCGGGGAAACACCTCCTTCGCTGGCGCCCATTAGGCTGCCCAGGAGGCACAGCGAGCTGCTGCCGTCGTCGAGGCACGGTTCCTACCGGTCAGAGGATGCATTTGCCGAGCTGGACTTGGGTTTGGAGCCGGGTCACAACGAGAGCGATTTGGTGAGCCAATCTTCCTTTGACGTTCCCCTGAACGACGTGCTGAGACAAGCGGGGTTCAGTGCTTCTGAGAACGATGTGGTAAAGCCGGACTTGGATGTCACTGTAACTGCAGACCCCTTGGACTTGGAAGACATCAAGGAGCTCGGGCGTGAACTGCGCAGCGCCACGTCCGCGTCGGATTTGCACCATGGTGCGCTCTCGCAGCTGATCGACCTCTGCCGCTCGAACTTGGAGCAGCTGAACGAAACAGTCCAGCGAGCCACGATGGGAGTGGATATCGGACACGATCTGGGTGAATTGCTGACTGTGCACGAGCTGGTAACTGATGCAATCCAGGCCGCGGAGGCGGAGAAGAAGAAGAACGAATCGAACGGCAAATCGTCGCGCGATAAGCGCGATATCTTCAGCATGCTTTGCCATCTGAGGGGTCACGAACGAAAGCGCTATGATGCAGTGTGGGGGCTGTTGCGACTGACAAAGAGGGGATACGGGAAGCGGTGTAACGAAATCATCGCTTCGGGAGGGATGCAATCGCTCTTGACCCTATTCAAAACGAGTCGCCACAGTAAGGAGTTGATGATGGTGTCGGCGCTTACGGTGGTATACCTCCTTCCTTCGTTGCTTGACTCTGATGCACAGTGTCCAAGTTACATGAGCGTGATTGAATGCTTGCAATTCCTCATTCAGTCGACCAGAGAAACTACCGATATCGACATTTCCCCAAGTGAAATTCGTACTGCATCGGCGTTTGCAATGACGAACATTTGGTTCAAGGTGTTAGTGCCAAAACTGCGTTCGACAGAGATGATCATGGCGAATAATGGCATCAACCGCTATGATCCTGGGAGCCAAAAGCAGGATACACTCTTGAGCAGACGCTTCCCGAGAAGACGGAGTAGCCTCTCCTCGTCAACTGGTGAAGATGTTGACTGCAGTCTATTGATAGGGGCCTTTACCTCTCTTTCTGTCATGGCTGCATATTCAGAGTCTTCAAGGCATGATAGCGAAGGTCCAGGGTACACATGTGAAGATGGCTTGAATGTGTACTATGAATTTGCGTTGATAGTCGAATCAATTTGTGCCGTGGAGTTCGCACGGCCAATGGCCATGAAAGAAGGAGTCCTGACATTACTATTGCAATGGCTGAGGTCGGGTGACATCGAAATCGAAAGGCCAGCCGCCAACGCGTTGAGGAATCTCACTTTGACCCAAGATAATTATCTCGCTGGGTGGGTACATTGCCAGCTACTCAACGATAATGCGCTGGCTCTCATCGTGCAGCGATTGGAGTCTAGTGATTCGAGGGTTAGACTTGCCATGGCCGAAGTCATTTTGAGCCTGACAGGGGCACCTCATACTCGTGCTGGTATTATTGAAGCACATGGCGTAAAATATCTTGTGCAGCTTTTGGGGTCTGTGAACATTCAAGCACAGGACGAAGCGCTTGCCCTCTCTGCAGGGAACTCCCTTCTCCGCTTAGCAATGGGATCAGGAGGCACACCAACATCTATATTTTACAAAGCACACACAAGGAATGAGTGCATAGTTGAGTGAGTTTGATCTGTATATGAACATACTGCTGCTGTAACTTCTGCATTGTATTCTGACTTACATATCCTCTTCTCACGTAGTGATATCATTGAGAATGGAGCCTTGACCACTTTGGTTTCAATGGCACGGGCCGAAAATTACGGCAGTCTACGATTCCTATCAGCCAAAATGTTACGTGTCATTAGTGAGGGATGCAGCGGACACACTGAACGTGGTGGAAGAGAACGAGATCTCTGCACAGCAGAGGCTGTGTCTGCATTGGGGGAAATCCTTTCGAATGATATTGCTTTCATCCGCTCGTCTGTCGAGAACAGCTTGGCGTTGTCAGACACATCTGATCTTATCAATGACTCTCTGAGCAATGAATTTCTGACTACGCAAGGTTCGACGGAAAATACAGTCCACGAAGTTCGGCATGTCCTACGCGGACTGGTCAACATTTTGCACTCGTCCTCTCAAGAAGAAAATCGCAAATCGTCTTTCTTCTTGGAAACTCAGTTGAGGGCATGTTCACAACTGCTTTCAAGTGGTGGCGTCAAGAGTCTTCTTTGGATAGCATCCATGACTCAGCATTCTCGTACAAAGCTAGAGATGATCATCCAGGAGCCGCGGTTTTGCAATGACATACAAATTGATTCGTGTCAGACGCTTGCATCGATATCTCCTCTACTCCTCATGAGTGGCCAAGCACCTGGTACAACTAAGTGGGCACCCTTTGTCCTCTCAGCTTTGGTCCACTTTCTGAAGAACCATGTATCAAATGGCAATACGCTTGACAATGTCCCTGATATATATCTTGATGTCTTGCACGGCATTGGTTGCCTAGCAGAATGGGAGCCCTTGAAGACACGAGTGATTGATGAGTTTATGCCCCATCTCCTGGACCTTCATCGTCATGAGGATAGGAATTTATCAGATGCCGCCACTCAAGTTTGCCATGCTCTCGGTTTCAGTGAGGCCGACTCAGGTGCAAATGATGCACACCTTCTTGGTGATAAGTTCAACCTTGCTCGATCTCGCCTAGTGCAAGCAATGGTGAGGGACGAGATTAGAAACATGCTCAACGAAGTATGGATGCCTGCTTTGAAAGCCACAGAAGACCAGCGTCATGAAAACCAAGCAGCAGATCGTGGCTGCAACCCAAGCAATGAGTTGGGGTCCCTTTTCCAATCTTTGTGCCAAGACCTTGACACATTCCCTTTGCGAGAGAAGATTCGACAACAGTTCATGAATCTGTACGACTACCAATCAGTACCGTCTTCGTCATCGTCACAACGCATCCAAAGTATGTCTTCTTTCGGAAGTAGACAAAGGCATCGTACAATGCACCGAAGTGGCTCCTACATAGAAGGTGACGACGCAGATGTATTAAGGAACACAGCAAGAGCAAATTCAGCAGGGGCATCAACCGTGATGGAGGAAATTAACCAGCATGCTTTTTCTGAGCTAGCTGGGAACCTCGCTGGGAACAACTCTCAAGCCAACATGGATAACTTTCTCCAATGTCACCAGTATCCTTTGAATGGAACATCAGCAGAGAAGGATTGGGTCATGGATCATTGCCAAGCCTTGATCAGACGTCAATCATCAAATGCACCTTCGGCACCATGTCTACCAGGAAGAACGGACAATCTATTGCGTATTTGCTTCCCATCGACACTCATACGAGACGAAATCATTCCTCTATGCGGCTTCGCACCTGATGCTTCGTTCAACTTTCGCGCACTCACCATGCCATCGGGAAAATATTACTCTTTTCGGCGTGAAGGGCAATTGGTTTCTCAGGAATGCGAGAACTCGAATCATTCAGATCGCACACACTACACGTTGTGCTTCCGGAATAGTTCCTTTGCTGGTGAATTCATAGAGAGTCTTCTCCAAACTCTTTATCTGCATCCAATCATTCAAGGGCTATCTTTCTCCAACGATGCAATTGATGGTGGGAATGCCTCTCATTTTGCTTATGAAGGATCAGAATCGCTGCCATCCTTGGCTAGTGCCATCCCCTCTTCAGTGACGCATCTAACTTTCGACAACGTCCTCAACGGCAATGGAGCAATTTCACTCGCTCACATATTTAAGAGCGCCCTTAAAAAGGAAGGGGATGAAGAAACAGTAACGAGCGCGAGTGTGAAGGGAGCTCTTCGTGCGCTTGCAATCACCAACAGTCCCCACATCAACAAGGCAATCTTTTCTGCGCTGTTTGAGTCTATCGATGGGCCTTCTTCGGCATGGCAACATTTGCACACACTCGATTTGAGCGGAAATCTTATTGGGGATGTCGGTTCAGCAAAAGTGCTCTCAATTGCGCTGTCGCCTTCATCTTCTGTGACGATAGAGCGATTAGATCTATCAAGAAATGAAATTGGAGAAGGCAGTGCAGTGAAAAGGGTCTTAGAGGAATGTGTTTCATATGACCCCAAGCTTCAAGTCCTCAAAATGTCGCAAAATGGTTTTGGTGAGGGAGCCTTGGCTTCTCAACTTGCGGTATCACTTGGAGATGTACTAGCCAAGGTTGCCTGCCTTGATTTTTCCGGTAATGAGCTGTCAGATGCATTTTTGGCTGCTCTTGGAGGTTTATTGCCATTCAATTGCCGCTTGGTCAATCTGAACATATCCAACAACCAATTCAGCCACCTCAACATCAATGGCTTCTTTTCAAGGCTGCACAACATGAGCAAATCGAATACGTCTACCAAGCTGTCTCATGTCCACTTGGGAGGGAATGCACCACCGCTTGCTTCTAACCAAGAAATGGTTTTGAGCGAAATATTGTCGGCGAATCGTCAACGCCTTGTTGCTAAACACCTCAAAAAACGAAGCAACTTGCTCTCTCTCCAAGTTGAAACAGACTCTGACACGAACGCCATATCGAGCATATCTGATAACACGCCAGGGGCAGAAGAGAAAATGCCATCAGCAGAGGTGATCACTGTTCTATTCTCGGCGCCTCTCGTATGGAGAGACGACAAAAACGAATTCCATCCTATTGAGATGCTCGACTTCAAGCTTGAGAAGTCTCTTCTGTGGCAATGCTTCACGGAGGCATCACGAAACATTGATCTAATGTATGACATTGCCACGACCGATCGTCTTCAAGCTGTCATGACAAGGGGATGCAGGGTCCTTCATTTTTCTGGACACGGCCATCCGTATTGTCTAACCTTTGAAGATGGCTCTGGCGGTATACACTGGTTTAGTGTTGAGCAGCTGAAAGATCTTGTGTCTGGTGGTCTCGAGGAAGGCGAGGCACCTTTTGACTTTGTCTTCGTCTCTGCATGCCATTCTGGACTGGCTGGGCAAACATTCGTTGACTGTGGGGTGCCGCATGTTGTCTGCTGCCAACAAGAATCTCAGCTCATGGATAGTGCTGCTCTTTCCTTCACCCGGGCTTTTTATCTCGCGTTAGCCTTTGGAAGGACGCTCAAAGAATCGTTTGAAATAGGAAAGAATGCTGTTATGAGCTCAGCCAGGGTTCCAAATGCGGAAGAAGAAATGAAAAAGTTCATGCTACTTCCCGAAGATGGCGAACATGATGTTCCAATATTCAATGCAGGAGAAGTCCCACAATGGCCTCTACCACAACTGGATGGTTCAATAAATGCTTCAAAGCGTGATGTCAATGACTCTTTGCCAACCCCACCGCATGGATTCCTTGGTCGAGAAGCTGACCTGTACCATGCACTTAACTTGGTACTGAACAGGCGTTTCGTCAACATAGTTGGGCCAACTGGAATGGGGAGATTTAGCTTGGCAGCAGCGTTGTGCCACTACATTGATGACCGAAAGAGCACTTTGCTATTCGATGACATCTATTTTGTCAAGTCGACGCTTAAGAAGCCAGTTGCTGGCAAATCGTCTCCCATCATCTCTCTTCACAACCAACTGGTTTCGGGTGGGAAAGCTCAATCTTTGTCTGAAGACTCAGATCTGGATGAGATCATTCAGGAAATATTGGCTTTGTTGAAACAATCGAAGTCGCTGCTAGTGTTCGACAAAATTGAGACACTTGATGTCACAACAGATGCACAAGATTTCCATTTCTTTCTTGGGCAGATCTTCGAACAAACGAAGGATGTCCACGTATTGGTTACATCAAACAAATCTGGTTTAGCCCCACTTGTTAGTGTGGGTGAGAGTGTGTACAGCATTGGGCCCCTCAGCTTCCGGAACACCATCAAGTTATTCGCATTCCATTGCCCTCATTTGCACAGCTCTCGTGAACGGAAAGAATTGGTAGAGGAGCTTGCTTCTCATTATGAAGGGGATGAGGCATCAGAGAAGATCAAGTCAATTCTCGGAGGAGGTATTCCTGCCAAAACTTATGCTGTTGCATACGAGATGACCGCCGAAGAGTTCCAAGAGTTGAAAAGGATTGGGTCTGACAAGACGGAAGAAAATTCAGCTGAGTAATAACTGCGAACTAATAATGTAGCTTTTTATTTTGACCTCTTGATTGCATCACAGTAAATATTTCCACAGGAGCAGAAGTATTGAATCTAACAACTTAGTGGGTCGAGCCAGTCTCAAAATACAAAGATTATCAGCCCTTACAATTACCACCATTTAACCTCGCACCGATCAAAGAATCCTCCCTCAATCTTAACAGGAGCAATCATTGCCACGCCATTCTTCTCGTCCGGCGACCCCAAAATGTTTTGCAACAGCGGTGCTCTAGAATACCCATGATCCTCATACCACTTTACGAGCCCACCTGATCCATTATCATCTGCCACCAGAACCGTAAAGTCGACTGCTTGGACAGATTGTATCGCGGATATGACCTCAAGCGCCAATGCCCCCACATTGCGGCTGCGATAGTCGGGTTCCACGAACATGTAAATGATGGCAGCAATCGTTGCAGCCAGAGGTGGTGGATTGATATTGTATGTTTCCCTGATTGTCGTATCAACTGTTCGCCCAGTTCCATTAAAAGCGAAGTCAAAATGTCAGACACATGATGGACTGACGCACAGCTCAACACTAAAGCACTTACTCTCAGGAGATGATGGACCCCGTGCTGTCGTGAAGCCAAATCGAGCAATTTTCTTCTTCCTCTTCCCAGGTTCTGCAGAAACAAATCAAAGTAATCAGCAACGATATCATGTTCATAACACAGAGGGATTCTTCAGTTCTCACCTTTGTAGTATGCTTCCAACATGGCGCGGCCGCCCTTGGGGCAAAGAACCGGCGGCAACTCACTCCCCTTCAACTTGCTATCCAACCTCAAAATGTTGGCTCCCAACTTGATCTTCAGCCTGTCCAACCGAGACGTGCCCTCCGGAGGGCGCAGCCGCCACTCTATGTCGGAGTGCGTCAGATACGAGGCAGGTTCGACCCCATCGTCATTATTTGATGCGAGCAGCCTTGATTGCAACTGCGGCCGGCACGCCAACTTTGGGCGTGGCGGCGCAGGTGCAAACGCTCGTGCCGTGGGCGCGGCCGAGAACAGTGACGCCCGCGAGCACCAAAGACAAAGACCAATTGATGATATGAGGAAAGGGGTGCGGGGTGACATCCTGCAGCGGAGACGTGGCGTCGGTTGGCTAGCGATTGGCCCTGCTCTCTGATCGCCGGGTCTATCCGGATGTTAGTGAGTGCCCGGCCGAGTCCGCCCGAGTGGACCGGTGGGGACACGACTATGAGGAGATCCCGCCATATTGAATACTATTCCTACGTCGATTTCTACGAGAGTTCCAGTCGCACTTTGAAATGAAACGAGTGCGACTGACTTTGCTAGCAAGCCACTAACAAAATGAGGCCCGTCTGGTGGGCCTCATCAACTGCGATTCCTC
>JALLOV010000081.1:0-14663 GCA_036939655.1 Thalassiosira allenii | reverse complement strand
TCGCTATCGCTCGTCTCGTTTTTTTGGCGAGATACACCGGTGGGT
Organism: Thalassiosira allenii; assembly: GCA_036939655.1. Taxonomy (NCBI): domain Eukaryota; phylum Bacillariophyta; class Thalassiosirophyceae; order Thalassiosirales; family Thalassiosiraceae; genus Thalassiosira; species Thalassiosira allenii. The sequence continues at coordinate 14,618 of JALLOV010000081.1, read as the reverse complement.
TTCTTTATTTGAGTTGCCCCATAATTATTCACCCAACGATGAAGCTCTCGCTCGGGGCCCTCCTCCTCCTCTACCGCGACGCGGACGTGTCCGCGTTCGCCCCGTCGCGGCGCCACGACCGCCCCGTCCGGCCGGGCGCGCTCGGCGGCAGCGCGCCCGGAGGCGGCGACGACGCACCGACCCCCCGCGTGGCCCCCGTGAAGAAGAAGGTCCTGACCGCCGCCGACGTCGTGGCCAAGTCCAAGGCCGCGGGTGGTCCCGGGGGGAGCGGATCCGGAGATCCCGACGCCCCCGGGGCGCAGGAGGCCCCGAAGATATTCTCCCCGTCTATATACGACGACTTCCAGTCGTCCCTCCTCCTCCTGGAGAAGCGCGCCAAGGGCGGCGCGGGGAGTCTGAGCGCGGACGAGGTGCGAAAGTTCGAGGAGGAGACCGGGAGGATTATTGAGGAGATGAGGGAGTACATGGCCGATCCGGAGGGGTGTAAGGCAAGGATCGAGAGGATGCACGCTGCCGACGCCGTGGAGGTCAGGCCGGGGGATTACTTCGGTGAGATAGCTTGAGATGATGTGTATCGTGAGATGTGCATTAGTTTTAGGGGGTGAGATCTCCTGGGTAGACTTCACCTTTTCCCTCTCGCTCTCAAATTTCGTTGTGTGTTTTTGTCGCCGACTGATTCGCCATTTCCAAAGGTGAGAAATGATATTGGATGTAGAGCCTGCGTGGACTTCATGGCGTTTTGCTTGCATGGTCTTTTATTGCCCTTCCTTGACCTTTTCATTGACACATTTTCTTTCTCGGGATTTCACGTAATAGACCCTGAAGCTGCAAGACCGGCTACTCCCGAGACCGCAGCCGCCACCGCAGCCGCCGCGGCCGTCACGGCCCCTCCTCCTCCAGCTCCAGCCCCGGCAGTAGCAGAGGCACCTCCCAAAATCGTGACGAGCATCACGTCCTCCACCACCCAGTCCATCTCGTCCGACTCTTCCAAGTCCGAGGAAAAACAGGAGATGGTCCCCCCCTCCGAGGACGATGATATTCCGTTCGACGAAAGTGGAGGCTTCGGACTGGCCAGGGGAACGACCAACACGTACGCCATACCGGGGATGGACGAGATGAGCCCCGAGGAGTACAGGGCCAAGCTGCAGGAGTCCGTATCGGCACGTCAGGTACGTGATGGGTGATGTGTGGTGTGTATGTTGTTTTGGCAGTTTGGAAGATCAACGAAGTGTGTGTGTGGGAAAGAAGAAATGAGGAATGGGAATGCAGCATCATGCAATCTGTTGGACACGGACATGCCTCCTCGGATTTGACGTACGCATTTTGATGTGCTATGATGGTTTGGAAGATCGCGAAGCTAGAGGAGGGAACAAAATGTACCCGTATGCCAAACCCCCTCCTCTGATTTTTTGTTCACAACACCGCTCGATGCGTTCATTTTCACCTTTGCAGGCGCAGAGGAGGAAGAACAGCCTGAGCCAGAACAGGGGGATCATCGGCAACGCGAGCTCGCAGGGGTATTTGGATGGGCTCAGCGGCGGGAATCAAGGTGAGATTGTTGATGATAGTGAAAGTGTTGCTAATAATGGGAGTGGAAGCGAGGGTGTTGCCAGCGAGGGCGATGTTGTGAGGGAGGAGATTGATTCAGAGTATGAGGAGGCCGAAGAAGATGAGGACTTATTGGACAAGCAGCAGAAGCAGCAAGTCAAAGAAAACATTGTAGAACCAAACACTGTGGTGCAGAAGTTGGAAGAGCTGACCAGCAGCAAAGCCGCTGGCGAATTGGAAGACGAACTCCAAAATCAGGAGAAGGCGCGAATCGAAGTCAAGGAAGCTCGCGATGCCAAGACAAAGGAAAAAGAAATGTGGTACGCCGAGCAGAATAAATTGGTCAAGGAGCGATTGGAGGCGCGGAAACGAGCTGAAATGGCAGGCCGCGAGGTCGATGTGGCACTCGGGCCTAGGGAGGAAGACGAAGAGCCAGAGCAGCAGCAACAGATATCCCCTCAAAGCGAACTCGATGACGAGGCAGAACGACTAGCCGAGACAACAGAAGATGCCGAGGAGCCAGTGCCAAAGTGGGAGTCTCCGTTCGCTGCATTCAGGCGGAACAAGCTCGAGGAGGAGCTCAGCCGCAAGTCTGAGTGGCATGGAGAGGCCGGATCGAAGGCCGAGGGCCTGCTGACGAAGAGAGGCGGGCGATTCAAAAGAAATCAGGAGTTGATGGCATCCGTTGACAATAACAGCAGCCAGCCTGCGCCAGATGACGACCGGCCTGCGCCAGATGGCGACCAGCCTGCACCAGATGACGACCAATCATCAGAGACAGATCAGGAGGACGAGGAAGATATTCTCACCGATCAAGAGCTTCTCCAAACCTCGCTCGACGAAAAGACCACATCCGTCACGCCTGCATCTTCAATCTCAGAACCCAACATGGAAGATTGGTGGGGCAACCAGCAGACGAGGCAGCGGCCAATCCCCGACTCAGAACGTCAACCGAGCTTCTTCAAGGTGCACAGTCTGTCGTTCGGATCGATCGACAAGTCCTTCGAGGCGTCGCGGAAGGTGTCCAAGGAGGCCACCCAGAGCTTCGTCCACGGCGACGAGGCGAACAGCCTGCGCCCACAGTGGACGCTCAAGGAAAGCAGGGCCCAGACCGTCCGAGCCCTGAATCCCCGGGGTCCTGGCGACAGTAAAGGTTCAGCGTCCTCAACCACCCAGGCGTCGCAGGAAGTTTCCAGCAAATCAACTCAAAGTTTCGTCCACGGCAACGAGGGGAAAAGCCAGCGCCCGATGCGCATGATGAATGAGAAGTCTCCAAACGTGAGGGCGTCCGATCACAGGGGACCAGGAGACACGAAGAGCCCAACCAAGGACCCTCCCTCTTCTCGTTCGTCTGTTGGGTCATCTGTAGCCGGTGGAGTCAAGAAATCCTTGGTAGATACAGAGGAGAGGGTGCGGCCCATCCCTTCTACGGATACGCCAGAGTACACGAAGAAGTCAGACCACAGGGGCGTGGGCGATACCAGAAATCCCGAGAGGTATTCGGCCGCGTTCTCGTCTTCCTCGCTTGTGGAAACGGAAGGGAGAGTCCGCCCCACTCCGTCGACCAAACTGCCAGAGTATGCTCAGGTTGCGAATCACAGGAGCGTGGGCGATGTCAGAGATCCCAAGACAACGTCGTTGGCTGCGGCTGCGAAGAAGTCGCTCGTCGAGACGGAACCCAGAGTCCGTCCAACTGCGTCGACGGATATGCCGGAGTACGCCCAAGTCCAAAATCACAGGGGCGCGGGCGATTTGAGAGACCCCAAGAAGTCGGGTCAGGCGTACAAGACACCCATCTCGCTGGTGCAGACGGAAGGAAGGGCCCGCCCCTCAGTGAAAGCGTCCAACGTTCCTGAGTATGCCCAGGTTAGGGATAGGAGGAGCGTGGGAGACATGAAAGATCCCAAGAGGAGGTCGCAGCTGACATCTCCGGATGGATCTCCGAAGTCGTTGATTGAGAAGGAGGGAAGGGCCAGGCCCATCGCATCCTCGAGGAATTACCCGCACGGCTTGGCCAAGGCTACAGATCACAGGGGTCCAGGTGACGAAAACACTCTCACAAAGAGGGCTGCATCCCAACTGCAGCAGTCTGCAGCAACAGTTTCTTCCCAGCAGCAGTCTGAGTTGGGACCGGCGACCTCCCTCATCGAAAACGAGGCAAGAGCCAGACCCATTGCATCCTCGAGGAACCATCCCCACGGCTATGGCATAGCATCAGATCACAGGGGCCCGGGGGACAATAATTCTCTCACGAAGCAGATAGCAGCTGCCCAGGGGGAGGAGGAGTCCTCGTCGGTCTCGTCCCAGCAACTGTCCGCGTTGGCGCCCGCCACCTCCCTCATAAATGCCGAGCAGAGGGCGAGGCCTCTTCGATCTTTCGGCCAGTTCGAGCCTGTTCAAATGACTGACCACAGGGGTCCAGGGGACTCGAATGCTCTGACGAGAAGGGAGTCGTCAAAGCAGGTGCCTCCGAGTGCCAGATACGTTCCTTCATTATCTGAGGCGGAGCCCAGGGTCAGGCCCACGCCATACTCGGATCAGAACCAGCACGACCAAATCACCGATCACCGAGGCGTTGGGGACACCCGGACTCTGACGAGCAAAGTTGGGTCGTCTTCCGCATCTACATTTGCCGTTCCATCACTGTCGGTTGGCGAACAGCGCCAGCGACCAGTCCCTTCCTTCGGCATCGGCCAGGCTAGGGTTGGCGATCATAGGGATCCCGGAGACACCCGAACCCTGACGGAGAAGGTCAGATCCTCATCGGCGTCATCTTCGACGGCGACGTCGCTCTCCGAGGGGGAGCAACGGCAACGTCCGGTCCCGCCCTCTGGGAGGAGCCAGATACATGCGACGTCTCAACTGTCTGATGACGAATCAGAGTTTGAAGATGGGCACTGGTGGGACGAAGAAACCCAGCGAACTCGCAGGACGACAACTCATTCATCAAGTAGTGATGACACGGGGAAGGTTCTGAATAGGGGTCTGGATCGCGACGCCCAGGTGAAGGGCCCCGACAAATCCGCGTCGGAGGAGCCACCCATCCCGCCCCCTCCGTCCGCGTTGAAGTCTCTCCTGAAGGAGGAGACGAAACGGCACCTGACCAGCAATATGAGGGAGGCCGCGGCTGCAGCAGCGAACGCTCCCGTCGCGGTGATGCCGCCGTCCTTGTTGCAGTCTCTCGTGAAGGACGATCCCGATGACGAGGACGAAGAGTCAAACAATCCTCCACGTCAAGGACAACGGCCTGCTGCTCCAACATCCAAACTATCGTCTCTATTGAAGGGAGACAGGCATAAAGTGCCGCCGCGGAGCAAAAGGAAGGGGCCGTCGCCGACCTACGAAACCGCATGGTGGAACGAAAAGCCCGAGCGGCCGGTCGGCTACGTCAAGCACTTCCAGCCGATGAACACGTCGTACGTTAAGAAGTTCGAGGCTCCCAGAGATTATGGCAATGTCGTGACGGCGCAAACGGTGTCGGACGATGACGACGACAGCGAGAGAGACAATGACGATGCTGCTGCTACTGCTGCTGCACCGCAAGAGGATGGGGACAAGGAGGACAAAGAATGAATTGTACAATAGAAAAATATCGCATCCTCCGGACTCGTGGATTTGACGAACCTAATTCTGAGCTCGAGAGGCATCCTGCCGGCTTACCGATCAGCTTCTGTCCCAATCACGTTCTTCAAACGAATGTGTTGCTTTGCGTTCCCCATATCTGACAATCTTGCTGCGTCTCCTTGTTGCGTCGTGCGCCCCCCACCTCGTTGTCAACGAACAGGTTAGAGAGAGAGAGAGAAAGAGTGTTTGATTATTTTGGAGAATCACCGGGAGAGACGGGAGAAGGAAGGAGGCATTTATGGAGATGGAAATTGTGATGTTCAAAGTACTTGGGTCAAAGTCATCCCTGAAAGTAACTACTAGAGAAAGTGCATCTAGTAAGAAGTTGTTGATCAGAATGTTAAATATATGCATTGTTTGCTCTTAAAAGTGACAAAATATGCACCTCACCTCCCTCATCCCGCGAACCGGGCAGAGGTGAGCCATCCTTGAGATTCCTCGGTCGCGAAAAAGCAACTGACATTTGCTCAACAGCAGCCCTCTGGTACAGATACCATACCACTGAAGTTGCCACAGTCTTGTCAAAGGCAGCCCTGCTGATTTTGCTGCCTTGTGTGTGCCTTTGCGGTGGTACTTTATGTGCACCAAGAGGCGCTGCTTCGGGTCGACGTCGTCCCTCTTGATTCGTGCTTTATTGACGCAAATGAATCGCCATTGAAAAAGAGCTCGCCGTCTTGGCTCGCTCTGAAGTTGAGCAGATCCAACTCAATGTAAAGATTATCATACTAGAACAAATGTGGTATCCCCAACACACATCAGCAACGGAACTCTCCCATTGATACGCCACACTTCCACCGCAGCATGGTCCCCCTATGCACCCAAAACAGCAGGACCGGGCTTAAACTAGATTTCCAAATACAAGAGACCCGCGGACGTTCAGCGGCGTGCCGCTACCCTCCACCATTGGAAGAGGAATGACGGCAATCATCTTCCCCTCCCCCAGCTGCTCATTGTACAAGTGATTGTACACCACGCCCGTTGACCACACGTTCAACTGGATAGGCCCATCGCACCAGAACTCAATCTCCAAGTCTGCCGCCGATGAATCCTCCAAGATGTAGATACCCTCAGTGAACATGCTTCCGAAAGGGTAACGTCCGTCATTGGTCTGAATTCCAGCCCTACCAGCAACCAAACGGAAGCCTCCCTCGTGGAGGCGAGAAGCGGGGGGCATCGGCACAACCTTGTTGCCATCGTGGCCACGCTTGCTCATGACGCGCTGATTGGCGCCCTCGTTGACAACATATGGCAAAATCTTGTTCCCTCCCCCAAGGTCGATGACACCGTCGAGAGGAATGTTATCGTAATCGCTTGGCTCGATGTTGATACCGAATGAGTCCCGAAGACGAATGAGGAACTTGGTACGCAAGGCTTTGATCGAGGAGTCAGTCTTGAGGGAGGTGCGGAGCTTGAAGTATTGCAGGGCTGCCTCGTTCGTGTAATGGTGAGCCTTCCCGTAAGGTACTGCTTCGATTCCCGAGAGGAGGGTGCCGTATGCTCCATCGGCAAGGTAGGAGAAGCGCCAATCATTTGTTTCCACCTCTCCAACAACATCGTCGAAGAGAGTTGTGTAGACGGAGCCTGGTTGTGGATTTAGGACTTGATCATCGAAGATCATGCTGGGGTAACCCGAGAAAATCCACTCCGTCCCATCCTCGGAAGGTTCAAATATGAATGCGCCAGTCGCCATCCCCTTGCCAAACTGGTCGCTCTCGACAGCGCAGTTGATGTAGGAGGAGACTCTGTTGCCGTAAAAGTTGACAAACGGAGAAGGACACTCGCCATAGTACCTATGGTTGGTAATAAAAAAATGACACGAGAGTGAGACCCAAGCCCGGAAATAACCCCACCATAGGCAGACAGTGATGATCGTTTCAATAAATTTCAAGAAACTCACTCCACTTGCAAGTTGGCCATCTCGTTGACTCCCTCAAACTCAACACGCTCAAAACTGTACACTCCACTCCAAATAATGGTATTCGGCGGCGCATACTTGCCGTGATCCCCTCCAAACACGCCATGGAAGGTGTACCCACTAGGTCCCGAGAAGAACCCAAGAAGGAAGTCATGGACGAGAGAGACCGAGCTATCATTGCACTCGCCCTCACTGCCATCACCGTCTGAAATGCAAAGCGAACTTGCATGGTACTTTGCCTCAGCGTTGATTTTACCCAACAAGATGACCGACCCGTTGGCATTGCCGTCATTGTCCAAAACTAGAATCGGAAGCAAGAGGTCTTGGTCGTACACGTCATCACTGAATCTCATACCATAATGTTCCTCGTAAAACGAGAGGACTTTGCGCCGAAACGCCTTGATCTTCTCGTCGGTATCGAACGAAGTTGTCCTCTTCATGTCAATAAGGACTTGTTCGCCCAAGTCCAAGAAGCCCGAAGGAATCTGTTCGTTCAGTCCACGAGGGAACCGGGCGTTGGTCATCTGGTAGTTCAAAAGAACCCTCGGGTTGTTCAAGGAAGTATCAGCCTCTTCAGGCGTGCCTACATTGATGCCATTTGGCATGACAGCGGTGGTGGCAGTTGATTTGAATGGCATCCCTCCAGCAGGCCCAGAGAGGCGCTCGATAGCAACTTCATCAAATGAAACACCCTGCAGATACAATACAACGCAGCATAGCAGTTAGTGACACTGCAATGTCGCGCCTAGACTCATCACGACATAAGGCATTTACTTACAACATCATCCTCGTGATCTGTGCGATCGTTCCCATCGCCTATGATGTCAATACCAAAGACAGGTCCCTCTTCGCTCCGCACGTCTGTCACCGACACCCTCTCAATAGACATGCGTTCCGAACGTACAATCTCGATGCCACGAGTTGTGGCGCCTGCAGTTGAATCAATCGCAGCCGTGACAGCTCTGATATCTTCACCACTTGGTTGGAGCTGCCAGGACTGCTTGCACACCCATAGCTGCTTGTCAGCTGTGTTTGCGAGATCAGAAATTTCGACATCACTGACGCTCACATCTTTCGCTTCAACAATCTTGAGTCCGACAACGCCGTGGAAGGGGTGGAACATTGTGTCTGATTGAAAGAGTCGAGGATCTCAGTCAGGGCACCTATGTACGCGATGGGGTCCAACAAATGCATCATGGCCAACTTACCATGGTCGCACACAAGCTTGTGGCGGGAGCCGCTGACGAGGCTGTCTTGGAAGGCCGGCGTTGCCAAGACTGTATCCAGACCGCGCAAAGGGGTCGTCGCCCAATCATACACTCCTTGAGACATCTGAAGGCCTCCAAAGTAGCGCTTTTGGAGCATCGTGACCTCCCTCCCCGTGATAGAGGTATCAGTGAACCCTCCTTGCTCAGCACACGTCGCGGCCTCGCCACTCGGGTAGGACTTGAGGTTGTACGGAAACGAAGCGTTTGATCCAAAGTTGCCACAAGTAGAGTCAAACACACGGACGCGATAGAACGAGTTTGAGAGTTGCCACAGGGCGAAGTAAGTGTCGCTCAGAAAATTGCCCTTGTATTGCGAATCAAGAAGGGTGCGCATCCTGTCACTGGTGATATCATAGATGCGAAGAAGATCTCGAGCAGGACCTTGCATGTGTGCGCCTTCTTCGGTCATGAGCGACACCACTTCCACCGGGTTGGCGTGCAAGCCGTGGATCTTCGTGTTCTTGATCACAATGTTAGCAGTCTCGGCCCCCGCACCGTTGAAGTTATCATCAGTTGTTGGCAACCCAAAACGGTTGAAGAAGATACCATACTGGACCGAGCCATCCGTGAGCCCACTGGGGTTCGTGAAGACTTGCTTAGCCTCCTCAAGGGTAGCGACGTCATCATCCGAGAGTCCCGAAAGGTCCTCTCCACGTTTGTAGCGACGGAAGAGGGCGACTGCAGAGCTGAGATGGTCAAAAACACTCCGAAGTGTCATGGGAGACTCGGGGCGATCTAAAAGTATTACGCAATGCAATGCAATTCAATGCAATGCATTGGAAGTGTTAGAGATCCGCAAAGTGAGAAAATTCAATGAAAGGGCATATGAGCAACATACCAGCAAAGGTGATGGTCTCGTCGAAAAGTTCCAAGAGTGCCTGCTTGTATCCAACTTCACGATTGAAGCCGCCAGGAATCAGCGTCTGTGTAAAGAACTCAAGGAAGCGCGCATTGGAAAAGGTGGCGAGTGCAGGCACGTTCGTTGCGCTCGGGCCTACATCAACACCATCAATGCTGACATCCTTGCAGCCATTGCAATGAATCCCAGCAACTTCAAAGTCCCTAACGGCAACATCAAACACCTTGAGGCCAGAGACCCCATTACCATGGATACCAGCGTGAGAGGAACGACCAATCACACCGTTCTTGATGACCACATTGCTGGGAATAATCAAGTCACCTGCTTCATCGCCCCCCGCTGGCTTGTCAGTCTTTTGGTAGTTGAGCGATGAAACACCCTCGTTGGGCACAAAGACGCGATTATTGAGTTCGATCGCGTTGAAGAAACGTTGGACGAGATAGTGCTCTCGGCACTGCTGAATAGTATGTCCACCAAGATCAATCTCGACATCATCTGCTTCCACAGTAATGGCAGCAAAGAAGCCTAGGTAGTAAGCAGAGGGAGGATACTTGTGCCATTGGTTCATGGGCGGCCAGTAATCATTTCTGGCTTGGGGACAGAATTCGATATCCTCCTCGAGGGCATAATGCCCGGGTTCGGTGATGCGATAGGTCCCATCGTCGAAGTCCTTTTGGGATAGTATCGCAACCTTGCCAGATGATCCAAAGAGTCCAACTCCAGGACCGCGACCAGGAGGGGGGGGGCAGCAGCAGCGCCCAACGCAGCGGCTACGAGGGCAAAGAAGGCTTGAGTGAAGAGCATGATGGTGGCGAAGTCAGGTCGAGGGCTACCAGGGTTATAATAGCACTGGGAAATGGTATGGTGTTACTTTTCATCGAAGGACAAAAAGATTTATGGGAGCAAAGGAAAGTTGAGTGGTGTACCATACAGCCTATTTTTATCATGGGCGTACAAAACTAGACCCGCCCTCACATGCCCCATCTCCTCGTCCTCCTTATTCTAATGGCTAGCTGTAGAGAAATGATGCACGATCAGGATCAGTTAGACACGAGAAGTAAGGATTGAGAGGAAAAGGCGCATGTGGATCTTGATCTACTGCAGCATGTTAGCATGCTTTCACAGATGGTTGAGAAAGGATCCAAGACCTCTCTTCTGCGCGACTGACCAAAACCCTTTTGTGTAAGAGAAGGCGCGTGTGGAGGGGCATGTTGAGAGTTGAGAGAGCTGAAGTAATATGTTGAGAGAGAGGATCGAAAAAGATGCATGATCAGGATCAGGATCAGGTATGTGGCTTTCAAGTGAGGAGAACTATGAGGAGAAGCGAAATGTAAGGACAGAGATGACCTATTTGGCGTTATGACAAAATTGGAGAGGAGAACGAAAGAATCCAAAACGTCTCTTCTGTGCGCCTGACCAAGACCCTTGCAACATGATGTGTGTAGGAGAAGGCGCGTGTAGGAGAATGCTGAGAGGAGAAGCGATATGTAACAAAAAGATAAAACAAGATGATGCATGATCAGGATCAGGTATGTGGCAATCGAGTGATGAGAAGAAGTGATATGTCTGAGGAGAAGTGGAATATGTGGAGACGATATGGCAGAGGAGCGTACGGCAGAGGAAAAGGCGCATGTGGATGATCTGGTTTAGCAAGCTTGCACGGAGCAAGGGACAACGGAACGCAGACTTGACAGTACCTCAGAGGCACATACCAACATTGTGGTACCAAGACCTCTCGTGGACGTGGACATACCACACGACAAAGTCCCTTTCACACAAGAAGTGTGTAGAAGAAGGCGAACGTGAAGGAGAATCCATTGAGAGGAGAAGTGATATGTATGATAACCACATAGTGCAGATTCGCCCCAGGGATGTATGTAATGCTCTCTTTTGTTTGTCTCATACTCACAAAATTCTCATATTTATCAACAACTCAACTACGTCATCATCATGGGTCTTCTTCATGTTGCATCACTCGCTCTCGCAGCGTTCCTTGGTAGCCTGTGTGTTTGCCAGGGATTTGTCCTTCCCGCCCGATCACCCTCGCAAGGGCTATCAACTACTCTTCACTTCCGTGACCGAGCGAAAATCGATTCATTGGCAGACCTTGCATGGTCAAACTGTGATGACATTTTCAACCGTGGAGTTGCCCAGTCTATCTTCGACAAATGGGATACAGACAAAAAGGGTGAACTTGATTCGTCTCAGTTGCGTCAGATTGTCTCAGAAGTTTTCCCCAATGCTATTTGGAACGAACGCGCCATGGAACGCCTTGCAAGCGAGGCCATGAATAAATCTCTTATCGACTTTGAGGATTTTTACACTTGGTTGAACCTGCAAGCGCAAGCACAGACAGAAAGCTTAGTCGACAAGACAGGCACTTGGCGCCATGTTGTATCTCATGGGCGTATGAAGGAATTGGCAAAGCACTTTGACAATGGTTCCTCCCATCTCAGGGTCAAAGATATTTCTTACGATGCGATTCAAGAAATTATTGATGTATCCAAGCCATACTATGCTCTCGAAAACGAAAGAATGGTCATCAACGAGTCGGATGAAGTTATTGGGCTTGTTGCCGAAGTAAGCCCTGAAATGCCAGCGACATATTATGAGGCAGGTGCGATGGGGCTCGCTGAGACTTGCAGGTAAGAGCAAAAAATGTACTCATATTATATGTTATCTCATGCACAGCATAGCTCACTTGGTAGAGTTGTTTGCTTGCGCAGACACCTGGCCATTGCGGGATCTGTTGCTGCAGCGATCGCCAACCCAAAGAAAGGCAAACACTACTACTTGGCCCTTGATGGCTTCACGAGATACAATGAAGTGCTTCCAAACTCTCTCCATGACAGCATTGATATGCTACTCCCAGCCAAACCTGGAAAGCTGAGGCTTTTCGCCTACTCAGTTAGCGCCGGTAAACGCGAGGCAACTTCAGAGGCTTTCCTCTACACCGGGAACAAAAATGATGACATCATCCGCATCAATGTTACGTACAAGATCATTCCCACCAATTTGTTTCAGCGATTCTACCCTCCTGTCACCACGGAACACCATATGAAGGGACTACCGCTTGAGCAGTTGACGCCCAAGAATATCAAGAACCCCTACGAAGACGAGGTCGATATATCTATCGAAGATATCAAGAATATGGACAATGGTTGCATGCTATTCAGCACCAGCATCCCTCCAGTTTGCCCATCCAAGTGTGCGGGACACTTCGATACATCTCCCTGTTTGCCAATTGCATTCCTCTTGGGCCACCTTGTCAGCGCCGCAGGACAGTCTGTTGCCAATCTTTTCGTCAAAGACGGGATTCCCGCACCGCCTTCCCTCGTCGCAAAGGATGGTATCCTCAAGGCCACCAGGCTTGTCCAGGCTGGCACAGCCGGGCTCAAAATCAAAGGCAAGACTACTCAAATCAAAAGCGGAGTCTATGAAATTGCATTCGATGTTTATGATGATGACGGTGCCATCAACAATCAAATTGCATTCTTCGAGTTTACGCTTCAGCAGACTTAACGAGTATGTGTAAATGGATAAAGAGTCAACAAGAGAGAGAAAGAAGAACTGCCGAGAATGATCATGAATATCAGCTGTGCCGCTGTGCCCATTCAGTTCTGCGACAGGTTAGATTGTATGTTGATAATCCCCGCTTTGGTTAGGTTTAGCTTGAGAATGTTTGCTGTTTACTGCCTATGATTGTTCTTTATGGTAGTCTACCTATCCTATTTTGCGTAGTCAAGCAGAGGCCGAACCTCCTCTAAACATGCATTAGAATTACAACGCCGTGATCTGGTTACGACCACACATTGACGTGTAGTTCTCACGAGGTTGATCTCGGAATGCCAATAGCTAATGCCTCTAACCATAGAGCCAACTCTAGCTTGTGATGTTAGTATTTGGTAGTACCCTCGTCGTTACGCAGCGATAGTTACCACGATACCTCTGGTGCACACAGCTGGCGAAATGTCGTTTCGATGAAAGTCTAGAGATACTTTGTAAGGTCCTTCCGCCATATTATTGGAGCCGGTGATTTACTACCTCGAAGGCGATTCGATCGGCTCCGTCGCCGTGGATTAAGCCAGCTCCATCCCTCGCGATAGAAGGCTTGTTACAAGAGAGACACCATTTTCTGTCGACACCTGAAGAGCGATACAAAGTCTCGACTATTCTGTTTACGTTACGCTCTCAGTAAAAGACCTTTTTGCCTCCGTATCTCCCCCCTCTCTTTTGAATCCTCAGCATGGATCCAAGATAAATGATGTGGTTCGGATGATGTGTACTGTGTGAGTGAAAGACGAACGAAAGATGAAGCGGATACCCGTACATAATGCCTGCCTACCTCTCGAAAGCTCTCCTCTCAACTGCCCACATTTTCTTACAACCGACAGAAATCCTTCCGCCTTCATTATTGTACCAACTCCTCTCTAAAGATGTTGCGTGTGCATTGCCCTATCTACTTGTGACCTGCGCGCGACCATAGATGATCAGATCTTTAATCTTTATCCGTGTGCGATCGCCTTCTCCTCGTTCTTGGTATATCACTTCTCCTGTCTAAATTCTCCTTCACATGCGCCATCTCCTCCTTCGTACCTGTATGGGTCTTGGTCAGGCGCGCAGACGAGAGAGGTCTTGGATCCTTTCCCCTCTGTGCAAGCATGCCCAGCAACTCAAGTCCTTCATCCACATGCGCCTTCTCCTCCGCCAATTATTTCCCTCTCCCAACAGCAACCGGAGAACTAAGAGACAATTCAAGTGATTAGACCTTGCACGGCAAGTGCCTGGTCTCACAATCTGAGTATAATTATGGTTGCCTCCTCCATTGCTCTATTGATGCCTCCCTTAAAGTCCATCTGGACTGCAGCCACCCTCTTCGAAGCGTGTCAGGGGTTCACCACTCCTGTGCATCAGCATCGCCTAACGAAGGCCCCCCTCTACCGCAAGTTTCCGTCTCTTCGCTTCAAGGACGAGGACGATACTGTTGTGGCAACGACGCCAATGGATTTGTCAGGCATTGCAGTTGTTGTGGAAGACCGAGCCTCTGCCACCGACCCCTCCCTCGTTGAAGAGGCAGTCGTCGCACTCCCGGAAAAGATGACGAAATCCTTGTGTTCCATTTCCTTCGAGGACGACATCGAGAAGTACCTCGATGTTGCGCGGCCCTACTACGCCCTCGAAAACGAGCACGCCATTCTTGACGATGAAACTGGAGAGATGGTGGGATTTGTGTGCACCGGGCGAGTCGGGATGCCAGTTGGCCATGAGAGTGGCGGTATCCCCTTTGCTGAGGCTATCCGTCAAATGGCAGCCGCGGGATCTGTAGCGGCACTCCTTCATAACCCTCAGAAGAAAAGGTGAGTACCTATTTGTCATTCTGCCGCAGGCATATCTGTCCAACTTT
>JALLOV010000080.1:0-15417 GCA_036939655.1 Thalassiosira allenii | reverse complement strand
GTGCTCTTCCGATCTCTCGCTCGACGCCTACTCTACCTACCTCCCTCATCCCAAGGCCGCTTGGGTTCGTCGACGCCCTTCAATCCCTCGATCGACGAGGCGCAGATCCCCAGCTTCTTGCTTTCGAGCTTGTCCCCTCATCAACTGCCGTCCCCACCCTCTCCTCGCTCGACGCTTCGCCTTCGCTTGTCCCAACACTGCTCAGGTTCGTCACCAAGGCCGGCACTCCCTTGCTCATCCCCACACTCAATTTCTCGCTCGACGTCTCCCTCATCCCAAAGCCGCTTGGATTTGTCGACGCCACCGTCTATCCCTCGATCGACGAGGCGCAGATGCCCATGCTTCTTGCGTTCGAGCTCGTCCCACATCCCCACATTCTCCACACACATCTCCTTGCTCGGTGCCTCGCTCGTCCCCAACCTGAGGTCGCCAAGGGCAAGGGCAAGGCCAGTCCCTTGATCGACGCCTCGCTCGTCCCAAGGATGCTTGTGCTCGTAGACGTCAGCCACCATCAATCCCTTCTAGACTAGACGCAGATTGTAGGAGGTACAAGAAGGGAATGAAGTGAAGAACAAAATGAATACAATTCATAATCGAATAGAAGGCTCACCTGGCGAACGCCCCCTACTGACTAGAACAATTGATCCCTTTCCAACCCTTCGCGTCCTCCCATCAGCGCGCCAGACGACATCGAGAAAGAGCAAGCGAATTGGTCGGACCGAGACAGCACGGGGCAACACTGAGCTCTTTGCTGGCCAAAAATAAATTTCTTTTAAAATCCATTTTTTTGTTTCCCTTTTGCAATACATAGGTGTCTGAGCATACCGCAAAAATTTGACGATTTTTTTTGACCAGAACACCCTTGTTGGGCCAATAAACGCAAAAATCGAGCGTTTTTAGTGCTTTTTACTAGGTAATCCTAGCATTCTGCCTACTGTAGAGCTTTATAAATCCATTTTTTGTCAGAATATTGTCACAATAGGCTCAATGAACATGTGACAAAAATTTGATAGAAAAAAATCGACCACAACCCTTCTATTGGTAGCCTCACAGTGAAAAATAGCGTTTCTTGACTAGTGACTGACTCATGACTCACTAGTGACTGAGCTCTCTCGCCCTGTTTCACCTATCTATACCCATGTCAATGACATATCATCGATATAGTATTATCTGCAACGTTTCTTCAAGTGCTCAATGCACTACTAGATGCCTTTAGCTTGGTATATATGCCCGTTTTTGTTGAGCTAACACAGTTGAATCACTGGTGCGTGAGTGCCCAAAATGGCCAATCTCGTACAGTGTTCGTACGCGTTGCACAGTGTAATATCCAATCATCCCAGACTGTTGCAGAGACTCTCAGCCCCCTCATACCTCATGTGGAGCCCACACCAAGTTTCAAGGGCCATAAGGACCCCTCCTAATATGTATAGGAGGCCCACCAAGTCAGTTAATGGTCTTGTTGTCCGCATCTGAGCCCGTAATATAGGTATAGGCCATGGCGGGCATTGAGGAAGTTCAGTTATTTTGCCGTTTGAAATGCCCGATTCATCCACAGGTGAAACACACCACGCAGACCATGTTTGATGGTGTAAGAGCCTGTGTATGTGCCATTCATCACACCATTTGTCAAGTCAGTTCAGTGCGATATTCACACCTGCCCCGCCTTGGCCCTGATGATGTGCATAGAGAGTACGGCAGCCTATTAGACATCGCCTCTTGTGCCGATAGTTTTGGCGCCTGGGTATGGTCTGGCCACAATCACCCCACAGCTACCTCACGTGGGTTCATATCATTTGCGCCGAGGGCAATCCATGATTGCCACTAAAGCTACCAAGGGGAAGGGGAACGTAAGCCACATCAAAGGTGATGGTGGGGACGACACATCTCTAACTCAGGATTGGCTGGTACCTATGTTGGTTGAGCCGCCACAATCTAAAACATGCCTGTGTCCACAAGTGAGACTGGGACTAATAATGGCTGTGATTCTTGTGCAGCACTTGGACAGCCATGACAGTGGTGTTGTGAGTGTGAGTACGAACAGAGGTAATGTTAGGGATGGCATGCCCACCAGGATCGGTCGGTAGCTTGTGCAATTCAACATACATGCCGGGCCGCCTACAAGGCCCGTGTGTGGCGCGCTTGTGTCCATCACAAGTAAGATGGGAACTGACGATGGCACACCAGGAGCTATGTCCATTGGTGCTAGTATTGTTCGACAAAATGATGCTGATGGCAGTGACAATGTGAGCATTAGAGAGGTGATAGTGGGGATGGCGCATCCAGCGAGTATCTGCTGGCAGCCGGTAACCGGTAGCGTCCAATTGACACTGGAGATGAAGCGACTCATGCGGTATTGAGTCATGGCCGTCACTGCCTAATGAAAACTTGGTCTAGAGCTCTAGCAGTAGATATCACATTCATTGAATCTACATTACATAATTGTTTTAGTAGTTCTCTGAGGCGCGGCTTGGTATCCCTGAGCGGGAGCATATAACTCAACTCAACAGACGCGTCACAACGAGCAGCAGCAAACTGGAGAACCAGGAACCACTCCAAGTCTTTCCTGGTGTTGACTCCAAGTTCTTCCTGATGTTGATGTCGTGATGGAAAGGTGGAAAGGGATAGTACTCTCATGACTACCTCATGATCCCCTGCCACAAGACGTGACACGACCTGCATTTCCAGCATCACCTGGGGAACCGAGAGCACGACCCCGACTCCGCCAGCTCCGCGAGCTCAACGTCCAGTCCGCGCCGGGCTTCTACTGCGACCAGCTGCTCAGAAGAGGCGATTGGAATCACAAGAGGGGCGTGAAGATCGTTCACCTGGTCGGGAAACCGTTTGGCACACGCCCAGGATCCCACGCCGGAGGAGAGGGTGTTGGGGCTGGACATCCGCGAGTCTGAGGAGAATATGGACTGCCTCGAGCCCATGGCCACGGCACGTGGAGGGCGACCTCGATGCGGTACTGGAGACATGCCACTCTTAATTCCAAACGCGGCCCGGGTTGGAGTCCGGGAACTACTACGACCACCTCCGCGGCCTCGACCCCGGTCGAGGGCCTGTTGGTGCCCGCGACGTACCAGCCCCCCGAAGACTAAAGTGTATTCCCTCCTCCTCCTCCTCCTCCTCCTGCAGATGATTGTTGATTTTCTCATCCTCCAGTGGATTGTTGTTTTTGCTTCCTTCGGGAACAGCCGGGTGTTCTTCTACGTCTGCCCTGGCCGGGATGACGGACGACAGGCTAGTCCTGGGCATCTTCCTTTTGGACCTCGCCACCCACCACCCGTCAGATCGCGGCATAAATCGCTTCGCGATGACGTGCTTTTAGGGGACGCCAATGGCTGTGGGGAGTGGACAGGGGAAAGACGACTTATCAGGGAAAATGTGCTGAAATAGCGCTCAAAACTCACCGTGCTGCCGGGGTGGAAATCGCGACCTCTGGCGACGATACACGAAGTCCCCCCATCATCCCCCCGTCCCAATCCTCCCTCTACCACATTAGATTGTTGCACCGCATCGTTTTGCAGCTGTGGGATGGTGTGGGAGGGTGCAATCCCTGGAACATGGGTGAGGGAGGTGCAAAAAATCATNCCTGACCCTGACCCCGGTCCTTCCGCCGCTGGTCCTCCTTCAGCTGGGCGAACCTGTCCCCGTTCACGAGGGCGGCGAGCTTGGCCTGGTGCTGGGCCGTCCTGTCGATCGTCTGCCGGCGGCCTCCCCCCCCCCGTCCTGGCCGGCGGTACAATAGCGGCCTCCGTCAAGGATGGGTTCGGAGGACGGGAGCGCGAAGGCCGTGTGGAGCTGCTCCCGCTGCCGCCGTGCTGCCCGGCATGCTGGCCGCGACGATCGCCAGGGTGTTGGTGATGGTGGCGGAGGTCCCTGTCGTTCACCATTTGATTGTCGTATGAGTAGAACGGGAGCATTCCCCGCACTTCCTCCCGCGCTGCCGCGAACCCCACCCCGCGCCTTCCCGGATCCGAGGAGGTTCGTACTCGGGCATCAGCGGCGGTGGGCTCCGAACGACACGAAGGCCCGCTCCTCGGGCGAGACAGAGATTCCCTACTTGCCGCCGATGCGGGAGCAGGGCTTCCCGTCGGTCGAGGCGCTCGACTCCCTGCTCGTATTCGAAGTCGTGCGATCTGCACTCGATCCTCCCGGCTCGATCCAGATCGTGTTCTCGGGCGCCGCGACTCGCGGGAAGTCCCTCCCGACATCCGACGTGTGGGCGTGCGTCGTCGTCGAACCCGCATCGCGGACCTGACGAACGGGCACTCTGCCGCAACTCCCTCCGCTTGCAGCTGTGGGATGGTGTGGGAGGGTGCAATCCCTGGAACATGGGTGAGGGAGGTGCAAAAAATCATGCATTCTTGCACAAAAAAAGCTCCTGGCGCCGTCCAATCCGCCTTTTCCGCCGCAACATCGGCATCGACCGACGCCCAAGGGTGCATACGAGAAGGGCGCAGGCGGTGGGCAGCGTAGACGGCCGCGAACGTGCTCAACGGAAGGCGATTCGGAGGAGCACGCCCATTTTTGGACTCCTCGTCGAGAGGGCGATCGGCGCCCGACGACAATGTTCTGGGCCCGGAGAGCCGGCGGAAAGGCAACGCGGCCGACGGGGAGGTCAACCACGGTCGTTGAAGGGCGGGACGGCGATTGTTGGGAGGGTTGGGGGAGCGGAAAGGCGGCTACGGAGGCCGTCGTCGTGGTATCCACGACGGCGTTGAGTGCTGCGTCGTTGCTATCTATCAAGGGGGAATGCAACACCTTGTTTTCTAGTTCAACTTTCCGTACTGTTCTGGTCGTTGCATGCGGCCGTTGGCTCATTGTTACTGGTTTACTTTAGGTTATGAGCCCATTCTGCAACTTGAATTATTATTATTTTTTAGTCCTCTCCTTATTTACTAGTAAAATAGGATATTATGTTTATTTTTTCGATTATACCCTAATTCAGTCAATTTACTCTGGGTCTTGAAAATTACGCGCTATATTTTTGTACTGGCTCCTGAACTTACGGCTGCTGCTCCGTAGGTACCAATTGAGTTATAATTTTGTACTTGGTCCCGATCATACGGCTGCTCCGCAGTACCAAATTTTTTTCTACTGGGTCCCGATCATACGGCTGCTCCGCAGTACCAATTGTTATATATATATTTTTTTCTACTGGGTCCTGATCATATGGCTGCTCTGCAGTACCAATTGTTTCATAATTTTTTCTACTGGGTCCTGATCATACGGCTGCTCTGCAGTACAGTTGACACACTTTGTATTGATCTTTATACATGTAGATACCCTATTATTCCCATCCCTTGTTTTTGTTTTCATTCTGCAATCTTTCTTCCAGTCAATTTTTCCAAATACCCCTTTGCCACCATTCTTCCAACCGAATCTTCTACCAATCCGTATTCGCTGGGAGTGGCATGCAAGTTGGCCAAGTCACGGATCATAGCCTTCTTGTTCTTTTTACTTTTCTTCCCCTCAAGATCGAAGCATTGACTGTATACTTTTTCAATTTCCGATTTGAACAGTTGATTTAAGATCGCCCCGTATATGTCCGCATCGCCCTTGTTTTTGAGCCCATTGGTGTTGTAGTCATCGCAGGTTGTGTAATGTGACACCAGGTCCGGATGTCTGTTTGCGAATTGAACACACATATTCCTGTTTTTGAGTTCAATCATGAACGGCGTTGACTTTTTTCCGCCAATTTTGACCTCAATTAACAGAGAATCCAGTTGCTTCTCCAATGCTTTACCATTCTCAGCTGGTGGTTTTTTGGCTTTAGTGAATCAAGTTTTGTTTACTGTGAGTGTAATCAAATGACTGCTTGTCACCATTGTCATGTTTGTTCTTACCTGATTTGGGTCGACCACCGATTGTTTTTCCACTAGCAGGTGGATCCTTTCTCTTTCTATTTGGTGTCTCGACTGTTGCAGCTTTCCTTGTGATCTTATAGATCGATTTGACCCCATCTGTTTTGGTGCAACTACAACTCCATTCATCCTGCAATGCTGTCAATTTTTCGTTGGTGCTGCTATGAGCTCCTTGGAACAGCCCGTCCATCGCATTCTTGCACTTTGTCAGCACAACGACTTCGAAGTGATCTTCGGACCCTCCTTCTTTCACTTTGTACCCAATGTTGCTTTCGTCGAGAATCTTTTCGACTTCGGCTTGAGTCATTCTAGTTGCTGGCTGTACTGGTTGTACCTGTTGGAGTCTCTCCACGTCTAGATTGATCCCTGTCCGGTGACTATGGAGGAAGTTCTTTGTGATCTGTTGTACGTTCGGGCTGGCTGAAATCATTGTCCCATCTGCGTAATCCAACTCCACTGGTGCTTCTTCATTCTTCTTCTTCTTCTTCGACTTGGCTTGTTTCTTCAACTCCTTGCCAGCTGTCGTCAACTCATGAAGTGCCAACCCCGCTTCGTTTGCCTTTGACTTGCAGTAGCTGAACACAAGATCCGCATACTTCTCGGGGGTAGCTGTTTTCATTTCCTCGTCATTACACAAAACCAGCAGTCCCTGCATGATGTCGCTGTTCTCGTTAAATCTTTCTTGTTTCTCTTTGGCCGTGTTCTTCTTGGCCCCTCTCTCTTCTTCTTCTTCATCTTCTTCATCCTGTTGCAAGATGTCCATTTTCCACCCATCAGTGATTAGATCTCTGAGTTTAATCTGCATGCTCACGATGGTTCGGCTGTATTTCTTTTTCTCGTCATCGCGCAGAGTTTTCCTGACATTTTCCCGAAATAGGATTCTCCCGAAGTCACTGAACCTCAGTGGTTCTGGGGAGCCCTTTCGAAGGTGGAAGGAGGTGAAGTCCCAGTGACTATCTTTGAGTTTGATGCAGTTGTATCGATTCTTCGTCGTCCCGCTTACATTTCCCACGTATTCTCCTTCGAACAAACTGGTTTGCATCGTTTCGGCTGTGTTGATGAACTCTTGGCACATGTATGCAGTATAACATGCGTACATAATTGGCAAGGTGTGACCCTTCTTACGCCGGGTGATGTCATCTTTGCCTAGGTTTCGTTCTTGTGTCCTGATTGCATCGTAACGGGACTTGACCTTCTTGGCAGATCCACCTTTCTTCGTGTTTTGCTCCCCTGCCGAGAACACGGTGTTTGCGCTGACCCTCTTCCAAAAGTCGACAATGTTTGGCGGTACACCCGCGTCATCATTCGTCTTGATGTAATCAACGAGCTCGATCCATTCATTGGCTACCTGTCGCAGCTGGTCCGTAGGATCTATTTTCGGATCCACACCATATATCAGCAAGAATTCCACAGCGTCCAACATGAAACCATTTCTGACCAACCAGGTTAGAATTCCTGTTGGAGTAGAATCACCCTTCTTTTGGGCTTGCTTGTTGTGTCTGACCTTGACATCGTATCTCATCTTGTCCACCACCAGCTCGACAAGTAGGTGGATCTTTGCATATAAAGCGCCTATATGCGTGTTTTTTTTTGTTAGAACAGACAAATCCCAATCAGTGGATTTTGAAGCATTCGAGCATATTCTCCTGATACTTCGTCTTACCTAGTATATCCATGAATTCCTTGTCTGACACTTCCGAATCGTACACACTATTCAAAATGAAGGAAATGAATTCCCTTGCCTTCCTCGGTCCCTCTTTCGCTCCTAAGGTCAGACATGCGTTCATCGCGTCCGCTATGAATAGTACCGCGCACATGTTTTCATTTCCGTCTGCCATGACGGTGGATCCAATTCCGACTACTTGTGCATAGGTTTTTGATCTGTACTCATCGCCGAGCTTCTGACCGAAGATACTGCCACAGGCTGCTGTGTGTGCATTAGTCTGGACTAGGAACCTCAGCTCCTCACGGCAGTCATGCCTTCCTTTTGCATTTTCATACCAGTCTTGTCTGTTGGCGCCTTTTCCTGCCTGGAAGCAGTACGTAGCTATCATTGTCATGAAAACCACTTTATTGTACTCTTCCGTCGTGAGCGGCATGTGACCCTTTCCTTGGTTCTCCCATTTTTTCGATATAGTCTGAGCCTGAGTATCTTTCGCAGCGTCGATGATTTTTGCTTTATCGGTCTCATCCTGTGGTTCGGGAAAGATGTCCATGTTGACCTTCAACATATTTTCCACGGTCAACACAAATGGCCCATGACACGTATAGTTTGAGGGCATTGGAGCTCTGGCGGTCTTGAAACTTGACAATCCGACCTCATGAGAGCGAACAAACTCTTGAAAGTTTTGTATGTTACTTTCACGCTCAAATTTCTTGTAAGCGTTCGTTTCCCATAGCGCACACACAGGAACTGTCGGTCTTTCCCAATCTGGAATCTTGTTTCCCTCAGCATCCGTGGGATGATTAATGGTCTTGTTGATGGGCTCATGCTCCACATAGTGACCTCCGTTAGCAGAGAAATTTGGATGGAGACCTGTTGGATACTCCTTCATCTGAATCTCGATCTCATCCACTACTCGGAATAAATCGTTAGCAAGATTGGTTCTGATTGGCACGTCCGCACACATTTTCTTCTGCATCATCAAGTTGTGACTCTTTGCAATAACACACTTTCTTGCTCGGTCGATGTCTACCCCTTCCATTTGCAACCTGTCGGGGTCTTTTGGATAATGCACATAGCATCGAAAAGGTATCGAGAACACAGAGGTATCGTCTGCTACTTCCCTTTCGATCCAATCTCCAAATTCTCCTTCAGTACCATACAAGTTTTTGCTTATCTCCTCCTTGATCCGTCCCGGCTTTTTCAGAAGATTAGGGATTACCCATTCCTTTGTGAGAGAGTTCTCTTCAATGATTCCATCAGCCTCACTCAACTTTGCGTTGAAGATGAGATGAATAAAGTCCCAGATTCTGTTGTTTCCCTCAACCATAGACGCTATTACAGTCAATTCGTCATCATTCTCTTTTTGCTGTCGCAACCTCGTCATCCTTTCTCTGATGATAACACGAACGAGTATTCGATAGCGTTGTAACCCAGTCAAGCTGTCTACATTTTCTTCGAGATTCAGAGCATCCTCAAAATCTTCTTTACAATTGAAGAATTCAGCGATATCCATCTGATTCTCTTTCCTACATCCATTGCGGAGGAGGATGTCTTTGTTCTCATCCCACCATTTCTCGTACACGTTCACTCCCTCGTCCAAAGGCTTACAGAACTCAGCAATCAATTCACTGTCATCTTCACCTTCGTCTTTCCCTGTGATTATCGACGTGACTGGAATCGTGTATTCATGGGTCGTCGCTTGCTTTGATCTCTGTATATACATGGAGAGAATATAAATTGTAAGATTTGTATTGAAACCAAAGAAGGGTATTTCACAGGTATTCAATGAAATCCCCTGAATCGAACATCTCGATTGCACACCAACGAAATAGGACATTTCAATGGGAGTCCTTGAAATAACCCGCCTCGCTAAAAATATCGCTGGAGCTCGCTAACTCTCGCTGAATTCTGACACAGGAGATTCTGGCGAGCCTCCATAGTTTTCCCTAATTGAGGTCATGTATTGCTTACCAAGTTCACCAAAATCAAATGTGGATCATCGTTATCAAGCTTCGGGTTCGGGAGTCCAACAAGCTGGGCATTATTACCCGTGACATTGTTGGTGAATTCCGCCATGACTCGGGGTTGGAGGATATTATGGTTGAGCTTGGCGTTCATGGCGATGAGTCTGCTTGAGTTTCTCTTCGTCTCCTTCAGGATAGATAGTGGTATCATCATGGTCGGGTGTATTTGCGCACGGAAACTATCTGTGATGTTGGTGTATTGTTTAAGCAGTAGACGCTCTTCGCTCTCACTGTCATCAATGGCAATATCTGCATCGTCTGTTGGCGTATCATCGTTGAGAGATGGGGAGATTGGAATTTGAGACGAGTCTCCTAATAATCTTATAAAGAAATATATTTGAGTCTATGGAATTGTACTTACCCACTGTATCTATCGCCTCCCCAGGTTGCGTTCCCCCATCCTCTTCTTTGTCATCCCCCTGTTAGAAACGATTCAAGTTTTGAGATATTGATGATAGTAACATTTACGGCATAGTACAGTATGTCTTTTTCTCACCTCGTTGCTGCCTGATTCTTGATCCAAGTCCTGATCCAAGTATTGATCGATGTTATCTTCATCCTCGTTCTGGGTTGTGGTCTCTTTCTCTTCAGCTTCTGCTTGGCTGTTTTCACCAGCGCGCACTTGTTGTGGCGTTTCGACACCCGAGTTGCCGCCCCCTTCTTCGTTCGTCACACCCTCCTCCCCCTCCCTCCCCGCGCTAACCTCTTCTTGTTCCGACGACGACATTTTTGTATTGTCATCTTCACCACTCCCATTCTCCCCTCCGTCTACTCCTTCCTCGTCATCTTTATTATTATTGCTACCTACCGACCCGCCGTCATCTTCGTCGTTCTCACGCTCTTGATCCGCGCCGGCGGGGTCAGCCTCGCCTTGTCCGTCAGCGTGGACGGCGGTGCCGGCGTCGGCAGGTCGGACGTCGGTCATGGCGGCGCCGGCGTCGGCAGGTCCGTCGTTGGTTTTCTTCTTGTCGTCGACGACCATGCGGGCAGTATGCTTCATAAGGGTCATCGTGTCGGTTTGTTTGTTGTGGTGATGCCTGTTGTACCACTAGTTTCTGTTTGCATATTTGCCGCACATTCCTGTTGAGATCTCCGTGGCATTTGTGCAGTTCCCACGGCGTTTTTCGCTTTGCTTTGATGGGTCAGCACTCACCTGACCCAGACATCTTGTATCTTTTCCCGCCGTCACTGTTACTGGTTCCACAGTTCGGATGACCTCTTGTTATTAATTCCTACGTTGAATTGAAGCCCCCCCGCCCCCGCCTCCTCACGGCGAACGCACGTCATTGGTCAATGGTGGCCGCGAGCAGCGAGCAAGCCATCCAGCGGCACTTACTCGTCCATTGCCAGCATCTACAGTCTCCGCCCGGCCCCGTTGCGAAAGGACAGCCACGGCCTCCCGGCTGTCGATGTCGCCTATCCTATTGTTGACGATGGCGTCGCGCTCTCTTTTTCTGCTGCTGCTGATATCATGTGCACTGGAGTGTGCTAGCTTTTCGACCCCGGAAAAGTTGTTGTCGGCTGTTCCTCGATGCGGCCGTTTTGCTGGTGCTGACGCAGATGCCATCATTTTGATTGAAGTGGAGGATGGGCACGGCGCGGGCGGTAGAAGGAGCTTCCTCTCTCGACTAGCAACATCGTCCCTGGCCGTCGGTTCGTCGTTGATGCCTGCCGAGAGGGCCAATGCCCTCCCGTTCGTCGGCGGGCCGGAAAGGCGGCAGCTGGAGCTCTGCCTGGCGACGATACTGCGGACGGAGTACTGGGCAATGACGGTCGCCAAGTCGATCAAGACCAGGCTCCTCTCGCCGGCTGCCGTCGATACCGGTGGAAACTCCGCCGAGGCGGCGGCCCCTCCCCCCGAGCTGTCGGAGAATCAGAGGAGGCAGCCGTACCTCGAGGCGCGACTCGGGGCCAAGGCGCTGCTGACGCAAAAGATAGGCGGCGGCGCGAACGGCAGGGTGATGGAGCTCGGGGGCTTCCAGCTGAAAGAATGTTTAGAGGATGCCAAGTTTCGCTGCGGCGAGCTGGCGAAGAGCAATCAACTCCCTGCCCAACTGACGGGCGAACTGTCAACCAAGGATGGCAAACGGATATGCGCGAACGACCTGTCCAATGCCGCCGATGAGCTTGTGGAATCCTTGGCCTCCATCGTCGAGTTTGACGGCTTAGAGACAACAATAGATCCCTCGCCGCGTTCTTCACTGATGCTCTCAATGTACGACACTCGGAAGGGAACCTTTGTTAGTAGAACTCTGGTGGAACGGGTTGTGCCAAGCTGCGACCGCATCCTGGGGGTGTTTGGGAGAGAACGGAGACGGGCCGTGGAGGCGTTTGTCAGGAGTGAGCATGGAGATGAGGTGCCTTTTGAGGTGTTGGAGAAGCTGTATGGCTCCCAGCAATGACCTCTAAGCAAACACATCTCTCCAGGTTGAGGGGCAATGCGGAACATGGCATTACTTGGTCTTTATGATGAGGTTGGTTTGATAGTCGATTCACACCCTACGGTCTGGACTTGCCCGTGAAGTTGGATTGCAAGAACACCTAAAAGCTTATGGTTCTTGCTCTTTGTTCAGTCATAATCCCTCGGATGATAGCTTTGCAGCATTGATCGTAAGTGTGGTATGTGAAAGAAATGATCACGAGTCGCACAGTTACACTCAATCTGTCTCTCGTTTACAGTTATCTAATGACAATAGCTCTATAAACATGGCAATGCGTTGAAAAAGGAGGAGAAATTAATGCATGGTCACAGCGCTTCTTCAACGAAGGTACATCCCGCGCCCAGGGGGATGCTAAGCCTTCCTATTCTTGTGAAGGGCACTCAATCCTTGCCCTTCCTCTTCTTCTCGCCATCAGAGTCGCTCTTCTTGTTGTTTTCCTGATCCTCATCGTCGTCTTTTTTGGAAGAAGCGGGCTCGGACGGTTCCTTCTTCTTCCCGCCGCCGCCCGTCCTCTTAAGGTGAGGCGTCCAGATGAACCCGACGTCATTCAGAAGCTGAATACGGTCATCCGAGAGCCAGGTCTTTTTGCCTTGGTGCCTATGCGCGAACTGGGCACGAACACATCGGCAGACAGGCGTGTGAGATTATAGTCGCAGCGCAACCAAAACAATCTACACAAGTCGAAGAAATGCAACTCACCGAGCCTCGCGCGACTTGATGAGGGGGTCGCCGCCCCGGCCATTGGACGAGGCCGACGACGACTGCTTCTTCAGCTTGCGGGAGGAGGAGGATCCCGCGGCGCCGGGGACCTTTGCCGCGGCGCCGCTGCTGCCCACCGCCTCAGGCTTGGCGGCGAGCCTGTCGAGCTGGTCCTGCAGCGAGGGCACGCTCGCCGCCGCGGCCGGCACGCCCTGGCTCGACGCGAGCGACGCCGACGACGAGGTGACGGGCGCGACCACGCCAGGCAGGCCCCCCAGTCCTCCCAGCAGGCTGGGATTCAGCCCCCCGAAGCTCGCGAGGGACCCGAGTCCCATCACGCCGGGGGCGGCCAAGGGGTTCAGCGCCGCGGCCAGGGGGTTCCCCGTCGCCGCCGCGAGGGCCGAGAGGGTCGCGGGGTTCAGCGTCGCGGGGTTGATCCCGGCGGCCAGCAGGGTGCTCAGGTTCGCCCCCGCCAGCGGATTCGGTTGGCCCAGGCCGCCGAGCAGCGCGGGGTTGATGGCTCCTGCGGGCCCCACCGAGGCGACTGGCGCATGGAGCGTGGGCTGGCCACCTCCGGTCGCGTAGGCAGCGGCCAGCTGGTTGGGAAAGACAAAAATGAGAGGGTTAGGAAACTTGGGTACTCGTGATGAAATTGAATAAGGTAGATTCAACCTTTCATTATTGGACAGATGAGGCAGAAGCCATGGATATCTCACCTGGTGGAGCAGGGCCTGCTGGGGATCGACCGCTGCCCCGGGCAAGCTGGCGGCGGCGGCCGTAGGCAAAGAGGATACCGGCAGCGCCCCGGCGGCGGCCGCGGGCAGATTCAAGCCCTGAGTCACGGTCGCGGGAATGTTGACTCCCGGGATGGTGACTCCGGGCGGGAGGGCGGCGGTGGGCAGGACTCCAATGCTGCCGATCGAATCCGGGGTCGTGGATAGGGTCAGGCCCGGCACCCCGCCGTGCTGGAGGGTGTTGGCGCTCTCTCCCGGTGCGAACGGCGTGGGCAAAAAGGTCTTGGGATCGTTCAAGGGCAACGCCATGTCGCTCGGCGTCAAAAAGTTCGAGTTCGACGAGAGAAGCGACAGGAGGGAGAGGGGCTCCTGGCCGGTCGCAGCCGGTGCTCCGGCCAATGCGGACGCCAACCCCGGCGGAGCGCCGGCCACGGCTCCGGCCAAGGGGGCCCTGGCCAGGGCGGCCACGCCCGGAGCAGCCCCGGCCAGCGCGGCCGCGACCGGAGCCGTTCCGGCCAGGGATGCGGCGGCGGGCGCGCCCCCCAGCGTCTGGGCCGATCCCGCGGCGCTCCCCCCGGGGAGGGGGAACAGGCTCTCGAGGTTGGCCGCGCCCGGGCCCGGGTTGGCCCCCGGAGCGATCCCCGCCACCGAGTTCGCGAGGCTTATCGCCTGCGCTATGCTCGCCGTGAGGTCGGTGTTGTTCTCGTCGATCTGGGCGGCCATCTCGGCCTTCTTCTCGGCCGCTGACATTCCTCCTTGGTCTTCTTCTTCTTTCACCTTCGACCCTCCTTCCTCGGCCTCGGCCTTTGCCTTGGGTTTCTTGTCCGGGCTCGGAGTATCCGACATGGGCGCTTGGATCTGCAGGGGTATCCGCGGCGACAGGATTTCGAAGGATGGGACTGCCGGCCGAACATTTTGGTGGACATGGTTATTCGAGCAATCATTGCAGAGTTGTCGGTTAGGACGATACGACGACGGATGCAATACGTCGTGCTCCCCCAAGGAGGAAATGTCATCGTCCTCCTCCCCCGCCTCCCCCCCGCACCGTCCTCCCCCTCCCCGGCCGCAGCAAACATAATAAGGTCTGCGAGCCTTGCCGGCGGTCGCCATAATTATACTGCGCTTCAGGAGCAGACGCCATGCCACGGCTCAGAAAAATAATGCAACCGTCGTCCTCCCCCAACCCCTTCATCCCAACGGGACGACATGCACCGTCGAGAAAATCAATCCACGTCATGACGGCCAAAATCGCAGCATCAATTCAACGCGCGGCCCGGCCCCGATCCTCCGGCCGGCACCGCCCTTCCGCCCCCAAGCAACAATGGCCGACCACCGTGCACCGCGGCGAGTCCCCTCCTCCCAGCGACGCCAATTGCCGTGAACAACCGCTCGATGCAACCCACCTCTGTATTAGAATTCGTTCACTCAATGCGGACAATGTATTAGCAGCCCGTTTGAGGTACGACAACGATTACGGAAGCGACAGGGGGAATTCAAGGCCATCGTATTAGAAAATGGTCTTCGGATCGAAACTGACACCTCTTTCTACGGGGCTTTTGTTTTGAGTGGAGATCTGTTGAGATGGGTGGTGTCGTTAGGACTAAATTCAACTAAATTATGCAAAAATGCCAAGCAATCCGCCGTCCGCCGTACCTACGATACGATAGTGGGCAACGGTCGCCATGGTTGAAGTCTTTTTGTGCGGAAATTCCGTTGTGCTGGGCGCGCCGCGGCGAGGTCTGTCCGACGGGCGGGGGGGACAATCGGGGTGTCGCACGCATAATATTAGAATTGTTACACCTAATAGTAGTTTGTCTAAATAAGAGAGAAATGAGGATAGAGAGGGGCTAAAATAGAGAACTAATACATCAAGAGGCCCCGGGTTATGCTCCAGCCGGCAGTTTTACCTAGAGTGTTCGGTTTTGCAAACGGCATGCAGGATGCAGGAGCGAGCGAGAAGCTGGATAGGCTTGGACCTTGGAC